>JAHZNC010000705.1:6020-31102 GCA_027744095.1 Zhuqinia jingwanae | reverse complement strand
GTACTAATTGGACAGAAGCATAGGTTGCTAGTGATGTCGTATCAGTTTTTGTCTCCTTAACTTCGAAGAGTGTGTGTGTCCGAGAAGTCATAGGATTTCTGATTTAAGGGTAGTATAAAATGGTATCCGAGGGTGGAATGTAAATGCAACTAATTCTTGTAAGAGGCAAGGGACCATTGTGAATTGTACATCATTGCATCACGAAAGTGAAAATATCTTTGCAATACGGATGTAGAGTATCAACTTCTGAAACCCGGATTTAAATTCCCATTCCATATGTTTCGTACTTATAAGTAAAATTGCAAAAAAAAATTGTCATGGTCAGCCCAAGGTCGCAAAACGAATACCTGTACAAAAAGATAATGCTCTGTTTTATACCGTTTTTTTTCTTTATGAACCATTAAATTACTGAGAAATTGGATTTTCCTGACTTGCATGATCACCACCAATAAATGCATTAAATAAGTGGCAGTTATTTATGAACTGAAAATTCCTGGGTGACTGGTAATTTTGCTATACATCTACCCTTAACTTTGACGTGATTAAAAATACTTCGCAAAGTTGGACACTAATTAATTTTTTCCGTAAAACCAATTTAAAACTTAAATTAAAAAAATGTTTGGTAGGTAAGGTAAGGTAAGGTATTATAGTAATTGAATTTTTTAAGTATCGAAGCATTAGCGCTACTTTAATACTTTTGGTTTTACCTGGACTTTTGGTTTTTGCAGCAGAATAAGAAATTAAATTTTACTAAGAAAAGTAGGACCACTGTTGCAGCTAAGAACCTTGTCGCCATCATGATTCATTTTTAAAAATTGCCAATTTGCAACTGGATAAGCGTGACATTGTGTATAATAATTAGTGCATGTCTCATAGTACCTCAACGATTGCAATGGGCAGAACCCAAGAATTTATTCATGATACTTCATTTTATTTTGTACACACACACATATAAGCTTATACATTATATCTTTAACTATTTTAATTATTTTGTAATTATATTTTTGTGAAAGTTAAAACAAATGTCTTCTTAACTTTAGAATTAAAAAGTACAAAAAATGTCTTCTTAACTTTAGAATTAAAATATAACATCTTGATATTTGGTCTGGTATATTTTGTAATCGGTATTGTTTTCGTGATATGTATAGCATCGAAAGTTTGACACATTGCTTCCGGGTTTGAGCGAGAGAATGATCAAAAAGTAAATAAAGGCACAAGAGATCACCTGAAATTAGAAAGAAAAAATATATATTTAAAATCACATTATTACATTTTTTAGGCAAACAAAAAACCAAGAGTCAACAATATTTGCATGTTCAACCATGTTGTATTTTTGTACATACGGTAACAATCGTTTTCTTTCGAATTGGAAAATATTTTGCAGCAGTAATGCAAAAGGGCTTGGGTCCCGTGAAGCTGAACACCAAGCTATGCATCTAAAATCAACAAATTGATGATCACAAATCACAATATCTAGACTGCTATCAATGTACCAATATATAATGGAAAATATTTATAATGGCATTGAAATGTACCGCATTTCTCTCTTTTCTTGTTTTACAAGTCAAGTATCCCTTCTTTCTGACTCGGTAAAATCCAATGTTAGCCTTTAACATTAAAAAAAATATAAATGTGTGTCGAATACATTTTTTTACATGCCTAATATATTTTTTAAAACTTTAACCTCTTTTGACGCCCGGTCCGCACTCAAAGTGGTAATAATAAATGTGATCAAAGTGACTACAAGAAGTAGAAGGGTTGTGAACATCGAGTGTCTAATTATTGATTTTTCTGCAATAGAGCAAGCGTCTTCAAATGAAACTTGATGGGTATAGTCTGTCATTTGTACCAAATAGAGTAATATTATTATTTTTAAATGGAAAGTGAAAATAATTTAGGATTTGCATAATTGATAAATAGATAGGAATAAAATATTATAAATTTTTTTTTTTTTGAATATTGATATAAAATTAATTATTAATGATTACATGTGCCGTTGAGAACAAGATCAGTAGATTCCTGATTACAAAGACCTTTCTGAGCAGCAATCTTTTCATTTTTTACCGCAGTGGCACATGTGACTTGAGAATTTAGCAACGCCGCGAAGTAGAATTGGACGATTAGATTAAAAAACTAAAGAGCAGAGTAGTATTTAGATTCAGTCTTTGTTGTTGTAATTGACGTTCCGAAGAAGAAAAAAATACTTAACTTGAAGAGAAAATGTGATGCTTTGCTTACCACCATAAAATAATAGCCAAAAAGAACCACAGAAAACTTCTGTTCCGTTTCGTTGTACAATTTGACAATCTCAAAATGATCTTTAAGAATCAGCTCACTAGTTATTCGTCGACGGTATGGATCTTCCATGTTAATCGAGTTATCTAAAAATGAAGACAAAAAACGTTACAGTTAATATTGTTATTTTTTGTTTTGCGATCAATTAAACATTGTACGTAATTCCTCCACTTTCTTCACCTAACCTTTTGAAGCATAATTCAGAAACCTTTTGTTCCACACCGACTGCAGGTTTACGAGAATTTGACAGAAAAATTCAAACTGGCGAATTAGCGCTCTGGCGGCCAATATCGCATAACCCTGATAGATGACATGCAAATACATGGACTTAAAATTATTGCTACTTAAAAAGCATTTAAAACATAATAAACATTACTATTTTTTTTAAATTTCATACCATTATAACAAGTCCTAGCCACTTCGCCAACTTCAACTCAAACGTGGGAGTGTTAATTATATTATAACAATTATTCTGATGGCATCTCTTTGAGTCCAAGTCCTTACCCTCATAACATCCCGCACAAACATTCCCACATTTCGGCAGCAGCTCCTCGTAGTCTGCTACCTTGAAAGCTTTCGAGTTCCCAGAATTGTAAATGTCCTTCGCAAAGAAGAAGCAAATGCACTGGACAACGAAGGCGGACACCTCCTCCAACGAATGCGATTTCCCTGTAAAGGCCAGCGCACCCCCAGCAAGGAACAAAGAGCCAAACACAATCATTCCCCGAATATCGGAGGAGAGCATCCCTTGGGTTGGATCAATGTCCAGCTGCATTACTGCCTCGTTGACGACATTGTAGTAATCAAGAAAGCTTTGCCCATTAATAAGAACGTACACACTTCCGGCGACTATCATCATGAGTTCGCTCCACACAAAGATGACAAGGGGCAGGTTGCGGGATAGTATCGTTGTGCCCCAAGAATTTCCACATCTTTCGAAGAAGAAGAAGAATAAAACATTGGAATCACGAAAACATATTCCATATAAAATAATTAATAGCCATATACTATATGTGGACCATCACCACTGACCTATCGTGAAGCTGGCTCTTGGGATCTACCAGAATATAAATGAATATTCCGCCAAGGGTAAACAAGACAAATACAACAATTACAATTATCGAAGACAATACAAATAGTATATAGAAGATGTTCCAAGGGCTCATTTGAAATGTGTAGCTGCCATCTTCCTGTCGGATTTCATGAAAAATTTAATTTGATTTTTATATGCATTTTATTTTTAGGTTTTCATGTATTTTTTTTAAATTACTTTTTCTCATCTTTTTAACTTTTTTTGCTTGTTGTTTCAAACTAACCAACTTTTTCGAGATAAAAGGAAATCTAGCTAAACCTCTGAGAAACCACTTGGTATTCCTAAATGCTTGCTTCAACTTTTCAGAGTGACCTCGGATCCTTTCTTGATCAGCAGCAGGAAGGGAATTCCAATACTTCAAATCACCATATCCATATTTCCTCTCTGATTTCTTTCTACTTTCAGTCAAGCCAGCAAACCGCTCTCTAAAGTACTTGTGTAGTTGATGCTCCCGGGCGGATGCACCCTTTGCAGGGTAATGTGTAGTTAATTTACTGTGGTGGATGTCGTACTGGTGAAGGTTTGTGATAGATGCAGCAGCGTGAAGGTCGTCGTACAAGGCAAGGTTTGAGCTAGATTCAGCAGCGTTCAGGGGAAGTGCAGGTCTAGTAGCGTTAGGAGCTAGGAACGGGCTATTGGCTACGTTTAAATTTGGGACATTCAGTTTTGTGGATGAGGGCTTCACGTTTGCTGGAGATGGAGGAACTGCGATTGAACTGCGTCCTTGCTTTTGTTCATTGGGAGTGGACTGTTGACCTTTTGAACCGTCCGAGACCTGGATGGGGGTTTTTTCTGGAACTACCTTTTTTTGGAAGAAACCCCTCATTTTGTTGCTTGTTATAAAAACAAAAAATTATTTCCTTTTTCACGCTTTTTTTTCCCAAAATTGCAAAAATAATGGCAAATTCTGCAATTCTCAAACTATAATTTACTTTGATCACAAATCACAAAATGCCATAAATCAGAAAGAAAAAAAATGATAAATTGATAGTAAAAAATACATAATGTTATATTATCGTGTAATTACCATATGGACAGAAGAACATTGGGCTATATACCATGCAGTATAGCATTTTTGCATCATCACCAAAGATCTACTACATTCATTCTACTTTTTTTTCTCCGTCAAGTCAAGACCACCCATTACATAAAAAAAATAGCATTTGCAGCCCATTTTACTTATGCGGCTGCTGCTGTTATTATAATACTGATAAAATGTAATGGGTTAGTTATGTCTTTGCAACATGCAACCGGGATTACCTACTTTCAATTTATTAGGATGAAAAACAGTGTATATATATTTTTTGGTTCAATCAGTGAAAATCATGATGATAAAAGAATTTATGATCTGTTCTCCTTTTTTAAATAAATAAAAGTTTGTTGGAATATGTATAGCCTTTTATATCTTTGCTGTTGCATTTCCTGTGGATTATTTTGCAAGAAAAATACATATGGAAGATTTTGTTTGTTTTTTGTGGCTAATCCATTAAAAAAAAGTATATATTTATTTCCACTAAAACTTTTTTTTTAATAATGTAGCGTACCTTATATTCAAATATTATAGCTGTGTGTCTCTGTTTATGAGTCATGTTGTGTGGTAAAAAAAAATTGCTGAAAATACTGTCAGTATATATTGTTGAGTATGTCCAAGTTTGTTTGAATCTAAAAAAAAATAATATCAGAAAAAGGAAATACGTGGAATAGTACTGCCCTTCATTTATCCTTCTGTCAAACAAGTGAGTTGATTTTCAAATGCCTTTATACCTTCCAATGCCAATGTTTGGTCTCGCCGTGATGGTCATTCCTTGTAAAAAAATAATATGCATTTTTCGATAAAAAAAATGCTTTGTCGTATTTGAACAAGAAGAAAGGAAGCATTTTCTTTAGTCACCAGTCATAAAACATTATCGTGTAAAAGTAAAAAGTAATAAGAATAAAAAAAGAAAACAAAAGTGCATTCATTTTTGCATTAAAGCAGAAAAAAAAGAGAATTTGTTGCTTCTTCAAATATATTCGTCTCAAACCTACACCTATTACTTATATATATGCGTACTTGTGTGTGTATACATATATCTTTAGCTCAAAAACTAAGAAAACTAATGCGAAAATGTCAAGTAAAGGAAGTAAAAAGAAGTCGATAATTCCAAAAAGTTCACATGGAAAATACGAATAAGGATATGTTTTTTCGCCAGACCAGCAGCAGCAGCTAACAGCATTGGCAGTTGAATGGTTGAGCAGAACAGATGGAAATCAAAATTTTTTTCTTCGATTGTTATTATGATGACTATTACCACTACTACTACTGCTGCTGCTGCACTACTATTACAAATGTAGGTAGAATTACAATCACAGAAAAATAACATTTTGTTGATATTCATCTACGTCACCACACACACTCACACACATCGATTTTCTTGTTGCTCACACGACCATTATTACCATTACAAAACCAAAAAGTAAAAGCAGCAGCAGCAGCAGCAGCGGCACCCTTTCATTGTATACAACTTAATGGTGTACTTTTATTCTTTCTGAAGTAAAAAAATACACATTTTTATATCATTTTTCATTAAGATATATCACATCAAAGTGTATAGTAGTAAGTAATAGCAAAAATTGTAATACTTTATTTTTTCCCATTTTACTGCTTACCATACAAACACATAATATACATTTTTATTGATGGTGGAGCATATGCACGTAGTCGTATTCCATATAATACTAAAACGTAGAAAATGAAAAATAGAAGTGGGTAAAAAGAAAAAATGTGTTAGTGCTGCTGCTGTTGTTGTTGTTGATTCTGTCTAAAAGTAATGATATTTTTGCGGGTTTTATATTCAAGTTTAATGTTTGCTTAAATTTTTATATTTTGCCAAAAAAACAACTTTTTTTAATACTAAAGTGGTATGCACGATAGAGTGAAGAGTGAAGACAATAGAAACTCTCTTGGTACTCCCAATGTATGCACATACAAACATGATTCAAATAGTAATACAGGCAGTAAATTTTCAGTCAGTGCATTACATTGGTCAATCACTATGTATTTATATATTTATAACTAAATTATTAAATCCCTTTTTGGTAACATGTGCCTTGTTTTTTTATCATTATGTATGATGTCCACGCCGTTAAATATAAAATATGGTTAATGTTAGATCATTTTAAAACAGATCTGCAACTGCGGCCTCCTGAAATTTTTCAATAGAATCAGTAATAGAAATTGATAAAAGGGAATGTAAAAGATGATGAAGTAGAAATGTGTGTTGGTTCATGTTGTGCGTAGTTAAAAATTAAAACAGAAAAGTAACAATGATGACGATCATAGTACAAAGGTGTGGGCAATATGAAATTAATAAAATACATTCAATCATCATCATCTCTCCTCATTCCTTCTTCCCTTTCACCTTATATACCTTAATATACACATATATGCTTGCTCATTTTGTTGATTTTTGATTTGATGGTTTTTTTTGGTTTTTTGTATGTGGTGTGCTGTTTTGATCTATTGATGTAAATGGTATTGGTGTTTGTGTGTGTGCGTCTATGAGGGAGAACGAGAGAGAGAGACTCCCCGCAAGGTTTCCTTCTAGTTAAATCTTCAATTCATTTCATTCAATCTTAGCCATCATTCTCTTTCCTAACCTTTTTTCAATTGAATAACCAATAGCACGGGAAGCTCCTCGCTTAAAAAGGTTCTACCTACCCGATGTACATATATACATGTGTAGTTTTTTCCTCTTATATTTATTTAATGCTCTACAGTTTACAATAATAATAATATGCTTTTATATGTACATAGGTACGTAATAAATATAAAAAATATATTATATAATTTAAAGGGTTTGTCTGTTCTGTCGTTTTTTTTCGGTGTGTTAGTTCCTGCATTTTCCCCGCAAGGTTTCCTTCTAGTTAAATCTTCAATTCATTTCATTCAATCTTAGCCATCATTCTCTTTCCTAACCTTTTTCAATTGAATAACCAATAGCACGGGAAGCTCCTTGCTTGATAAGGTTCTACCTACCCGATGTACATTTATACATGTGTAGTTTTTTCCTCTTATATTTATTTAATGCTCTACAGTTTACAATAATAATAGTATGCTTTTATATGTACATAGGTACATAATAAATATAAAAAATATATTATATAATTTAAAGGGTTTGTCTGTTCTGTCGTTTTTTTTCGGTGTGTTAGTTCCTGCATTGATTGCGATTACAGGAAGTTGTATATACGAACAACTGATGGAGAAAAAAGTAAAGTACAGCAGAAAGATAAAAATAATATATAAATCCTCCAGCCAAAAATATACAACATAAGTGTAGTATGTATGGTATAAAAGCAACACATGAGATCCGACTTGAGATGAACAGGTTATAAAAAAAGCTGAGATATATAAGTACATACATGTAAGTATGTATATTCATATATGTGTACACTACACATACAATCGTACAGTCCTTATTATGAAAAAAAAATAACATGTGAGGTTGAGTTGAGAAAGTAATAAAATGATAGAAAGCATCAGCAACAGACTAACCAGCATGCAGCACCAGCCCCAGACAAAAAGTTCCATTTTCCGGATTGACTGATTCAAATTGAATAAGAAAATAGGATGCCCAAGCTCACCACCACCACCACCACCAACCGACACACACACACACACACACACACATACAACAACCAAAAACCTTTTCAATCCTCAGTAAAGTCAAACTCTATAGCTGCTGCTGGTTTGGTGTGATGATGATAAAAAAAAGATATGTGTATATAAAGAGGGTTAGTAGATTGGTAAAAGATAGAGAAATGAATGGGGTAAAAATATATTGATGATCATGATCATCATCAGCAGCAGCATAGCATTCGTCGTCATACTTTCTTTTATTCTGGTTTCGTAATATGTGCGCATCATCATCCTGATCAATGCAGGAGCAGTAGCAGCAGCAATGCAATATATCCCACCAAGAGAAGAAGAAAAAAAACGCTCATCACTTTATTATGATCTACAATGTATCTATTCTGATTGTAAGAGTGAGTGAGTGAGTGCATGTATGTGTTTATATGTGTGTAGCATGTGGAGTTTTATCAATCAAAAAAGGTTATGGGAAACACACAGCGAGAAATAGAGAGAGAGACGGGGAGAGAGGGACAGACGAAAAAAATTATTTTATACTTTGGTGGATTGGATTAGAAATAGAGATGAGCTGCTGGGTTGATGTTTGTGACTACTTAAATTGCTTGCACATATAGACATGCAGACAGGTTACCTGAATACATATTATGTGTCTAGAGAGTAGTGTTGCATCATCACAACCACCAGCATTCATTATTATTTAATAAAAAAAGGAAGAAGAAAAAAATCATGTACATTTATAGCCAAAAGCTATAGAAAGATAGATGGGTGAAGATTGTCAATAAGGTGGAGTGAGTGGGTGAGTGACGCACGTATAGACACACACACACGAATATTATTTTTGATGAAAAATTGAATTATTGGTAATTTTTGTAAAAGTTGAAGAATCTTGTGAGTGAATTTATAATGTGTGTATACCTAGAGCTTTTGGAATGCTTTCTTCTTTTACAAATTGTAATGGAGGAAAAAGCGTCAAGAGATGCTACGGCATGCAATGTAGGTTGGTTGTAGGTAAAATATTATATAATAATGGCAATGTCGGCAGATTATTCTCATCATCCGGCTTACCACAAAGTTGCGTGAATATGAATCTCGGGATGATGATGATGAGCGGGACTAAAAGATAGCAAGGGGATTTCTATACTTTTCTACATTTTCTTATTCTTCTTGTTGCTTTCTCTCTCTCTCTGTCGTTTGCCCCCTTCTTCTCCCAATATTATTATCATGACACGAAGAAGAAGTAGAAAACAGTGCATTAGGAAATCATGCTGAGCTTTGGCAAGGCTGACTACATATATATCCACACACACACACACAGATAGATAAATATATATATATTTAGAGAGTCGTGTGGCTTGGCATCATTGCTTTTCATGCGTTCTCTCTGATAACTTTGTGGTAAATAGTAAACCTATTTATCATCGCTTACTCACGAAATGCTACTACTACTACTCTACAACTGCTGCTGTGAATACTGGATCATCATCGTCGTCCACAAAATTATTGTTGTGTTTTGTGAGTTTTGTGTGTATTCTTGGATTTATATTTTAATGCACTCTCTCTCTCCCTCTCTCTCTCCAAAAACTTTTCCTGATTTTGGCCTGGCCTGAGCTCAATAACTTTTCTCCATTCACCTCAATCCATTCACGAACACACCAAACACTGTGCTGCGTATGGGTAGCTTCTTATTATTACTTGGCCTCTCATAATAAAAACTACATGCAGCAATCTCTCTCTCTCTCTCTCTCTCTCTCTGTTTTTGTACATATTGTACATATTTATTTATAACAAGCAGAAATGATGCAACCAGAGAAAGAGATGGTCGGCACGCCAAGCACATTTATTCGCAGTTAATCTGCTGGGCTGGTTCACTGATACACCATGCCACTGTTGCTGCTGCTGCTGCTTCCCTGCCTTGATCTCTCTTCTTCAAGTTTTATGAGCTTTTCGTTTTCGTTTCTTCGGGAAAAAGAGGAAAACGCAAATCCGGTCATGGCAAATGGACTAAAGATAAGTTGCTGCCGTGCCGAGTGCCGACTCTGAGCATATACATATGTACCTACATGCACATCACTACTTATTATTACTTTCACTTCTCCAGAGTAGTATTTTAGCTTTTTGTGGATTTTCATGATCGTACCAGGATCATAATATTCTTAATGCATAAAACCACACTGCAGAGAGTAGGCTTTCCGGTTGCTTTGCCAGGGCTGCTGCGTGTCTCTTTCTCTCTCTCTCTCTCACTTTTCAACGCTCTCACCATCATGATCAGGCCAAAGTCAAAGCTAAAAACTGATTAGATGCATTTTACGTATGAAAAAAAACATGTACCAAAGCCAAAAAGAAGAAGCTGTTTTTTTTTCTTCTGTTGTATATTTATAGATTAATGTGGGGGTATTTTATATGCTTTCACCTTATCTTCATGTTATATTATGTAACAAGTAAATATATAATTCTTTTTTCCCCTTTAAAATGCTCTGTGTATATATTTTTATGATATAAATGCAATGCACATGTATTTTATAATCATTTTCTATACAACTTCACTTGCGGACCCATAAAACAAAAAAAAAGAAACCAGAGTGCATCAACATCATCAATATCATCATCACTATCATTACTTATATATTATATGTAGCATATACACTGAACTTTGTATATTTTGTTTTATAATATTATATTGGATTACAAAGCAGAAAAGGATGCAATAACAAAAAAGACCAGTTCAAAAGACATACAAAATATATAGCTGATAATAATATACCTACCTACTCGACTTTGCTCGCCTTTTCCTCTTTTTTTCTTCTTCCTCCCAATCCCCAGTTCTAATCAATTTGCTGGGAAAACGTTTGATGCAAAACATGCATATTTCATGTTACAATTCACAGGGTGGACGTGGCGCGGACGGGGAAAGTGTTACAGATCCTGCACACATTCTCTCTCTCTCTCTCTATCTCTCTCTCCATATATTTTACTACAACTTTGTTTCTTTCTTATTCAATTGAAAATGAATGTCGTCATGTTGTAGTGGAGTATGACTTACTACTACTAATACTACTAGATTATACTCAATATAATATACTATTTCTGAACTTTGGGTCGGAAATTTTTTTTTTAGACAGTACACACTGCATCTTCTTCTCTTTGCTGCAATGACATTAATTCTGGTGGTTGTGATATCAGACGTTGTAAAACGTAACCTCCCCTTGCTTTCCTGTGTCTCTCTTTTCTGGAATAAAGTTCAATGCAAAAAGTTGCTGTTCTGTTTTGTGAGTAGTAGTACTACACATGAATGAAAAAGTAAGAAGACTTGTTGTGTGTTGTCCAAGTTTTTCTCTCTGCTCAGTTGGTAAAGCGGATACTTATTTTTTTGTGTGACGTGTGTGATGTTGTACGTATCCTTCCTCTTTTATAGTTTGTAAATTGTGATCAAATTTAGATTTATGTACATACATTTATTATAATAATAATATATTGTACAAACGACAGATAATATAGCACACATATTTATCAAACTTACAAACGTGTCCCCAATTTAATAAAACTTTTGAGTGAAACTGGAAAATTAGAAAATGGGAAGGAACTTGCCAATAAAGCAAAGTAGAGAGAGGGATGCATAATATAATATAAAGTCATGAAGTCACAATATAATTGCATTATCATATCTCTCTACCCGTTTGATTTATATAAGTTCACATGATTTTAAAATTACAAAACATGTTTTTACGCAGCCTGTTTAATAGTAGACTTTAGACAATGTACAATAATTATACGGATTCCGGAAGATGGGATAACTTATTTTCGGGGGACCTGTAGTAGCCACATGAATTAATATTATTGCCCTATGCCATCTTCGTTTTAATAACAGACAATTCCACTGTCTTCTGTATAGATTCACAGACTATTCTTTTAACGTACGCAGCCTTCATACCTCGCAATCTTATCGATGGCCTCGCATTCTCACTGTGAACTTTTATGATAGTGACGTTCAATTATTTCATAATTTCACTTGTTCGATTTTATGTTAAAATTGTTGACCAAATCTTGCCTGCATACTACACATACAATGAAGAAAGTCCCTCATTTTGTATCTATACATCGTTATGGTAGGAACACAGGCGTAGAATAAAAGACTAAATCCCCATTGAAGATGCAAATAACCCCCAAAAAACATGAAACAAGAAGAGAAACGAAAAGAAAAACAAGAACAAAACATATTAGTATCTCTCCTCTCCTCTATCCCGCAATTCATTTGGTTTATCACCCTCTCAAAAAGATTATTGAATTCTTGGTGTCACGATAAATCAGGGGTTGATTCAATTGAATTCAATTAATCTCTAGCACCGCTTGTGTATTTTGTTGCGATTCAAACATTAGTGTCATCGTTAAACTTTCAACGGGAGACTTGCTCCAATCCAAATTCAGATATGTGTATGCATGATGCATACATAACAATCCAAAAATTCCAATACATGTCCTCCTTTCAACTGAAATGAAATGTGAGGCAATTTTGGGGAAACAACATTTTGGGATACAGCAACGGGATACAATTTTAATGTTTTCATTCACATTCCATCCTTTAACCTTGTGTTTTTTTTGGAAGAGAAAAAAAAGAAAATACAAAATATTTTTATGTATTTAAAAAACAACTTTATTATTTTTTTAAAATGTTTTTTGCACCCTGAGTCCAGTATAACTGTATGTTTTATAAATGTAAATTGTAAAAAAACAGTACATAATTTATGTCCTTTTATTTTTTGATGAAAAAACTGAAAAAGAAAATCTTCAATTTTCTGTGCTCTGCATCATATCATAAGAGCAGGCGGTTCCTTTTTTTCTTTTTTGCACAGGCAATAAATTATCCATTTGACAGGTTAATCTTGTATTTATGACAAAACTGGAGTCATACAGACTCGTGCTCTTCTCTCTGCTCACTCTGATGATGATGATGCTGATGATCCAATCCCAGTTTTTGTGCTGCATAATCATTTCTTTACGAATGAATGATTCCATCATCTCCCGCAGCTACACACACAAGAGAAACCAGAAACGAAATGATACTCTCTCTCTCTGTCTCTCTCTCTGTCTCCCTCTTCTCGACTGTTGCCAGTGTTGCAGTGGTGGCGTACTAAATGTCAACTGCGTAGACCTCTCTAGGTGGGCTACTGTTGTTGTTGCTTTAACTATAATGCTTACATATATAGCGTTGACTTTTCTAAAAGTGGAATAGGGATGATTTTACAAACGTACTAAAAATATATAATAATATATTAGAATGTGCGTATTCTGTAAGAAATGGATATAAAATGCAATAAACGAGCGCTAACATGTTGTAAGGTTTTTTTTAAACTACAACTAATAATAATAATTGATTAATACTTTATTGAAATGATTTGACGGCATTATTCATATATTCCAGTCAACCTTTGCTCATCGAAGTTGCAGATGCAGAGAAAACGAAGCTAAAGGTGGGAATAGAACAATTAGTTTGTGTCATTTTGGTAACGCAGTATAAATTAACTTAAAGCAAGGAGGGAAGGATGTGCTACAAAATTAAATCTGTATTTAAAAAAAATGAAAATCACGGCTTCCTTTATTCGTCCTCTCTGGTTTATATTTTCCCGAAATCAACCATTTATTATTTAAGTGGTATTATGGTAATATTTGTAATTGTTGCTCGAGTCCAAGTGATGTAAAGCATAATACCTTAATTCTTCGAAGGTACTTTAAAGTTCCTTACGTTTATATCGCTGCGCTGTAAGTTGCAATGGATTGGTTAGGGTAGTTTTGTGATGTTCCTCCTCGGTCAGAAATGCAAGCAGTACAATTATTGGACACCGGAAATGGAACAAATAATGAGTTATTCATCCTTGTGCTTTGTTCAAGGTAGCAGTATTTACCTTTCACTATTCATCCAATGTCACGTCATGGGATTCTGGACAGCGCATACATTGGATGTAGCAATCATGGTAGTTAGTTTTTGGAAAGTTTGCTTTTTTGTACGAATATTCTGTGCAGTTTATGTTTGGACAAGTTATGTGGTATTTTCATTTTGATGCAGGTGTTCATATGAATTACAGTATGGAAATAATTTTATGTCGAAAAATAAACACTGGAAATTTTTTTTATACAAAGAACCAAGAACACTCAATTTATTTATTTAATTATTCATCAAAATAATTCAAGACCAGTATAATAATTACATACATTATCATTTTGTTCCAGGAATTCTTAGCAGCATTTTTTAATAAAATTAATAATAAATTAGAGAAATAAGGTCAATATGTGTGGCTGTGACCAAAAAAGCATGCATAAATATCATTTTATTATTATTATTGTGGTCAAAATGCTACATCAAAATTTACATCATAAAAGCATACATAAATATCATTTTATTATTATTGTGGTCAAAATGCTACATCAAAATTTACATCAATATGTTAATTTGAGTAACAATAATAATAATAACAATAATAAATAGTAATGAGATCAGGTTTGTAAAATTTCCATAACATATTTAAGTATATTAATATTAACATACTTAGCAAATCAATTTAACATAATCGGAAATGCATTAACAATGCCAAAATAAATAAATAAATTTCTCAAACAAAAAGTTGAAAGTTTACATGTTTTTGTAATAACCTTAAATTTGACAGTTTTAAAAAACTAATTTGTCCAAAAATAAGAGGAAACGAGAAGAGAGACGACACGTTTCAAAATATTTATTGTTATAAAATATAAATATGCTTTTCCTTCCACACATTTTACACTTATTCCTTTTGAAAGTAAAACAAAGTTCACATGAAACTGCGGCGAAATATATATAATAAGTAGTAGCAGCAAAGTAACCATAAAAATAACAATAATAAGAATACTCACACATTTTCCTAATTTATTACATAAAATAATATTATTTGTTGTGTTTTTGTGTTCACTTTATTATTTTAACATAATAGCAGCACGCAACACGCAAACAACAATGCGGTCTGCAATAATAAACAAGATGAATTTGAAATTAATAAATGCACATAAATTATGAAAATAATAATAATAATAATAATCCACACAGTTTCTATAGAAATACATACTATAATAATAATAATATATAATGTTTGTTCTCAAGTTCACAATGTATTTTAGCAAATCAAATGTCTCAAAAAATTTCATATTATCATCCTCCAAATATCATTTTTTTTATTATACAAATTAACGCAGAATTCTAGAAAGCACATATTTTCCTCCTTTCTTTCTTCTTATTTCTCTCAATACACGAAATTGGTTAAAACTGAAATGTACAAATTAAAACTATATAACATATAATATATATTATATTTATATACAATACAATAATACACACATATATATTTTTAACTTGTTTTTTTTAGCATAACATTTTACACAGTTTTGTGTATTTTTTTTATTCTTCAGATTTTACTGCAACAAGTAAAAATCTTTCTCCTCCTCTTTGTCAAATATTTTTTGGTACACGTATATTGTATATATTTTTTCTTCCAGTAAACAACATATTTTTTTGCCAATTTCTTTTTTTAACATAGAGCACATACATATTTATTATTAATAATAATTATTCATACTACAAATATACATGTTAACATACATTGTATGATAATAATAACATATACTGTTTTGCATTACACAGAATAGCAAATATTTTTACAGGTTAATATTCCACAAATATCCAATTACAGTTACAAATTGATTTTTTTGCATGTTTTTAACGCCGTATTTCGTTCTCTTGTTTACTTAAATGAACACACAAATATTATGTTTATAAGGGGGTCTATGATGAATCATCATTTGATGATGCAAATGCAAAATATATGTTCACATTAGTTTAAATACAGTAATACTGACACTTGTACTACAAAAATAAATATAACATACACCTACACAGAAACATGTAAAATATGTTTATTTTAGCGATTCTACACAATTTTGAACATTGAATAAACCAACAAACAAAAAAATGTTGTTCCTATTGTTTTCCATGACACAATTTACATTATTTTGCATATATGTATGTTATTATAACATGTAGGAATGGAAACACACACGAAAGTGGTGTAAAGAGTTAAACCCAAAATGGTGTATAAAATGAGGGAAAAAAGTGTGTACTACACTCTATTCCATCCGCACGCCCTCTGATTTCAAGTGGTGTGTGGCGTGAGAATGGTTGCGTGAAAACTGACACGATGCACACATATTACTACTACTCTGCTCAGCATGACTTTTCTTTGGCATAATATGTGATTATTACCTACCTATTATTCTTTCATATTGTCGCCATTTCCACAAACACACACATAACAGGATTCTAAACTACTGTGTAGTAAAAACGTTAGCACAAAAAAACTATTTTTTGGGTTGCCTTTGCATAACATAATATACAAAACTAAAATAGTAACTACACCTGTCCATGTCCTGACTCAGGACAAAAGCTTCTGATGGATTTTTAAATCTGAGATAAAAGCTCAACAAATGGCGAAAAATCAAAAAATTCTATTTACTTAACAGGTAATATTTTGATGATGAGCAAAATAACTAAAAAAATATTGAATATTTATAAATGGATAATAATTATCTTTGGGTTTCTAGCTGTTTTTTGCGTGTCATTGCGATCGCATTTGTAAATATGCATGCATGTAAATATAACCTACAACAACAACAACAGGCTACAACAATGTTTACTTTTTTAACCTATATATTTTTTAAAATAGCAACAAAGTTTTTTTTTTAAATAAACATATATTTTTGAGTTACTTTGCAAAATGCAAAAGGTAGTTTTGATACTTGTAATAATAATCAGCAAAATTTTTACCCGGATAAATTATTTATTTATTATTTTTTGCAATTTTTAATGAGAAATCAATACACAAATATATGAGAATTTTTATTTTCCTTTTTTTGCTTAAAAGCTAAACTGATTCAATAAAAGTAGTACCGGCATTTTCATGAATATTATTTTGTTTCTTGTTTTTTTGTAGCAACAATAATAGCTTATTATTTAGGCATGCAATGTGTTGTATTATGTCGTATTTTATCTAAATATTATTTTTTTTACTCAAATAAATTTCTTCCTTTTCTGATTTGCGCTAAATTATAAATTACAAATAAACTCAATATAATATTTTATTATTTTACCTTACCATAATATATATTTATGACGACTAATTGTAAGTACTTTTTTTGTATTATTACTATTATTGGTACGTAATATATTAATGCTATTTTATTGCTAATTTTTCGTTTCATTCGTTATTATTGCTTTTTCCTATATTTATTTCTTCTGTCATGCGTAAAATATTTCAAAGTGTACACTTGTTTTAGAAATGCGGCTCTGCAGTGCAGAGAGAAATGCAGTGAAAATTTACTGATTTTTTTTTTGGTAATAATAATAATACCTTATTTTCTCCCCTGCCACTACTTTAGCCTCTCTGCAATTTTTTTTAATCAAGGTCTTTTTTTCTCAAAAACAACAGTTAATACCCTCAGACCGCAATAATTATTATTTTTGGAACGGTAATTTAGTAATTAATTAGGTATAGTACACCTTCTTATTATTATTGCTTTTTCATTATGACTTATGCATAATGTATTCCCGGAACTATTTTAGCCCCGTATATTTTTAAGGGGAAAATTTTTGAGAAGTTATTGGCAAATCACACAAATTTCAAGTAGAAGTAGTAGATACATACATACCTTATATATCATTTTAAGAGTACGCACACCCACCAAGCAAGCACAATTACAAGTCGAGTAAGAGCTCATACGTGATATTTTTTTGTATGACTACTGTAATTACGCTCTCTTTATACCTATTGCAATCTTAAGGAAATATATTTGAGATATTACTTTTGTTTGAGTCGAGTGGTTTAAAAGATGGTTTAAATAAGGAAGAATTTTTTTAATTAAGGTTATATCATAAGGACAATGAGGAAACGAAGAAGAAGAGAAAAAAAAACAGAATATTTCTGCATTTTAAACACATACATGTACCCTAAAACATACACACACTTTCTTTCTCTCTGTCGCTTTCATTCTTTTCTATACATTCATTCACACACGCAAACATACTATCATCATAATATCCATGCATCCTGGAAAATTTCCAAAAAAGAAAGCATACACACTATAGCACACCTGGAGACTTTTTTTTTGTAGACCAGACCAGAGCTTTTTTTATTGCTGTTGGTTTTGTGTTGTCCTTAAAACTAATTATTGCTTCAGTTACACACTTGTCATGGAATGAGCTCCCTTTTTTCGTCGAAGTCTATAGAAAATAACGTAGAGGTATAAATAGATTATACCTATTACTATTACTATTACTACATGTATATATTATTCTTATGACTAGTGAATATTATAATTATTATGAACTTTCTTCATTATTACTACTTTTGTGTGTGTTGTGTCTTTAATAAGCTATCTTTTTGTTATTGCTGTGTGTGTAGAGTGTAGTTAGTGTTTTATACAAATGCACTTAAAATCTTAATATTATTTTTTGCTAAAATAATATAATAATGAATATAATATGACTAGTAGCTATGTAATATGGACCGTTGTTGTTTGTGTGTCTCAAGAAAAGAGAGAACACAAAAATTTATTTGCTTCGTTCCTTTTTACATTCGTTGTTTCAGAAAATGAATTTTTATTGCTTTCATTTGACAAAGGACAAGAGAGAGTGTGTGTGTGCACACACGACGACCACTGAATTATACAACCACAACAGGAGCATAAACACAATACACACACACACACACCGTTACATTATTTCATTTCTCTTGTAAATTGGTTCTTCGTTGTAGTAATAATAATAAGCTGTTTTTTTTGTTTAGTTTTTGGACAATAATTTATCATAATTATTATTATATTCTTAAGGAAGAGTCCAATTTTCCTTATTAAGACTGTATTTTCTGCCTTTGTCTTTATGAAAAATGATGTTATTTTATATATATTATCCATGTTATTATACATGCTTCACCTTTCTGCTGCTCCTGTTCTCTAATAATAATTATGTATAGAGGGTGTTTCGTAATTATGTGTCCATTTTTATTATTACCTTTACAAGGCCCCTCTGCGCTTTTTGCTGGAGAAAATGTATTTATTGCTGTAGTTTCGTTTTGTGTTCCTTGTTGTTGTTGGCGTAATTGGCATTTAAACCAGTTGAATATTATTATTACTATACATATATATTTATATTTATTATTGCTGTTGTTATTATAAATTGGTGGTTTTTTAAATTATATAAGTATGTTTTATTATTGCTATAAATATTATTATTATTATTAGTATTATGGATTTATAATACTTCTTTAATTAAGCTTATTAGAATAAGTTTAATTTTAGTTATTACATGAGGAAGTAGGCGAGAACCAGGTCCAGTCCTACGGTTTTATTATTGCTTTGCGAATGTATTGCTGAGAGAATATATCAACTTTCCACAAAATTTCATGAGGAACTTAAAAAACATTTTATGATGATGATGGTGTATATTTTTAGGAGTTGATGATGCAACTACCTCTCCTGATTTATTTTTTAGAGTGAAAGAAATACACAGCCACCCCTCTCACCCTACATACTAATAATGCACATGCTAACATTATACAAAAAAGAAGTACAATAAATTTTGTCTTTGTTTCTGTTAAGGTTATTTGAGAATATTACATACAGAGTGAAACTGCTACTATGTTTTTGTTTCTCCCCCTCTATTTAAATGCTCAGGTGTTCGGAGGGAGTAGAGTAGTCAACTGGTTTTTTATCATTGTTTTTTGTTTTGTTAAAATCCCACAATAGGTATTGTTTCAAGCTGATTCTCATCACGCGACGCGGAGAGTTTAATTTTGTATCAGTATTTATTGATGATACATTAATGTGTAAAGTCTATTTAAATTATTGCTGTATTTAAATATACCTACCTACCTATGTTCGTCATCAAAAATATATATTCTTTTTTTTTGTAAGTTAATTCAATCCTATTCATCCAGTAAACAATAAATCAAAGTGTCATCTTATGTTCACTTAATATGTATCGCGGACTACGAGTAAAAACAAGCCAAGCCAAACAAGCAAGCGGTCAGGGGCGGAACATTATCTCTTGTGAATGCATTACTTTATAAACGTTGTATTTCAAACAAATGGCGTGTAAAAGATACAAAACATTTTTTAGATGTCAATGTCAATGAAAATATACGTAAATGCTTGTTTTCTTTCAAATGTTTGTAAAAGATTAGGATAAAACATTTAAAAATATTTTTTTAAATACATATTGCCAAAAAGATCAATTATTTAAAAGAATTTGTATTAATAACCATTTCTCCGTTTTATCTCCTATTTATTAATGTAATTATTATTTGCTATATTATCATGTATTTACATTTTCATTTAGAGGCATGTAAGGTTGAATGCTTGCTGACGTGTCATTTGTGACGTATCTTTTTCTTTTGAGAAAAAAAAAATACATGAACAATGACGTGTAGCACATTACCGACCAAGTTAAATTTTTTTAAAGAGGGTTTTTATATCAGGAAAAATGTTTGGTTTGAAAAAAAAATTATATATTTTTTTCTGGAGAATTGCAAAAACTATACTTATGGGTTTTTTAAATACTTAATTATTTAGTATACACCTAGTTAACTTATGTCAGTGTTAAGAATATAGTATTTACAAAGAACCCTTCGAACTGTTGTGCAAAAAAATGCAAGAGAGAAAGAGAGAAAATTAAAGAGAAAAACCAGACGTATTTCATTTATCATAAATATTCTATAATTTATAGGTAATGATCATATTACAGCTAATTATACACTTTTCGTATTAAATTGACCTTGACTTGCGGATAGTAATAAGAACAAGCTACTTTTTCGGAGTACAGTTTATTCTGTAATTCGGGTAAAAAGCCTGTCTAAAATACACATAAGCACACAAAAGGTATTTACACGACGAATAATAATATGACTTTTTTAACCTACTCTCAAATTAAATTGTGTTGTGCCCTCGTAAAAAACAAAGGAACATGAGAATTTTGTGTGTGAAAATATATTATTGTGAGTTTTCGTGTCAATTTAAAATATAATATGACATTTTCGTCATCATTATCATTATTAGGTATTAACGAACAAAGGGAGAAAATGAAGGAATATTTGTAAAATAAATTATAAGAATCCATAAAACCCATACAATTTACGCAATGAATTTATCCAATATTCCGTCTCTCATTTTATAGCAGAATTATTATTGGAATTGGATTTATAAAATGCGCTGTTTTCCAAAAATAAGCTATAAATGTAAAATGCACTTTCCAGTCAAAAGCCAGCAAAATCGGAAAATCACATGCGTTTCCCCTATACATAAAATGGAAAAAAGGAATGAATAATGAAACGTGACGTGTGTGCATTTAAACTGAATATATTATACACACACTTTTTGTTTTGTTTCTCCGATCGGTCTTTTCGATTGAAAGAATGGACAACACAAAATGTCCATGTTTTTTTTCACTAGAAACCTGTAAAATTGAGCAATTCCCGATATATTATTATATGACCGCTTTTATAGTTTATGGTTGGAAATAGGAAAATGGGAAAATGATGTACGGTTTTTTTTGCTGTTGGAATAATTAACACTTTTCTACGTGCACACACATGCGAACAATTTTCCCTGGTATATGAACGTCCATCGTCCATATCCAATATACATTAAAACACAAAGCAACACAACAAAAACCGCCTGACATTTTGTTTTTGTATTTTTTTGTTTGTTTTTTTTCGGGGATTTCCTGGCTATCGTTTGCGATATAAGTCTATATAGTAAAGTGTACATTGTGTAAACAGTGTATACAAACACAAACAAAAAAGGAAAGTGTAGTATAATATGCATAAATGTTGAGTAAACTGAGCAGAGGCAATTAACAATAAAGGCTCATCCATCCATCCAGCAGCTCCAGCAGCAGTAGCAACATTTTCCATGCTTGTTGTTGTTGTTGTTGTCATTGTCATGATCATGATGAGCTGAACAAGTTTTTTTTATGGAAAGAAGTTGTTGCATGTCCAATTATAAGTGTATATGGTGGGGGGCTACTACTTATAAATAAGCTTTTGTATTTTTTGGTGAAATCAATCAATCAACTTTTCATTGAAACCCCAAAATATTTTATGGATTATTTCGAGTTTTTGTTGCTGTTGTTGCTGTTGTTTTTTTTATTCTGGCGTCATTGTGGCAATGTCGAGTAATATCCTCAAATGCGTTAATCAACTTTTCATTGAATCCCCAAAATATTTTATGGATTATTTCGAGTTTTTGTTGCTGTTGTTGCTGTTGTTTTTTTTATTCTGGCGTCATTGTGGCAATGTCGAGTAATATCCTCAAATGCGTTTTTTTTGTATGCCGACGTAATAGTTAAATGAAAAAAAAGGTTAACTTTTTGACTCTCTTCTTAATAAAAATTATTATTCCTGCTACAGTTTTTTTTTCTACAAGTTTCACAATAAGACAAGGAATCAATGGGGGGAAAATTTTGTTGTGTATTTCTCTGAAGAAAAAATACAAACACTAGCAAACAGTTATTATTACATAGAGCATGGACGAAAACTAGTAGAATGAAATATTAATTTTTTTGTAATTAAGACTATTAAAAGGAGAAAATGGTTTAAAAGCGAGTTCATGTTCTACAATTTTTTTCTCCTTGTCCCTGTGGACTTTAAACTCAAGTGGGAAAAAAGAGAGCAGAAGCAACACAAAACACCACACCACCAACAACACTTTTTGCTCTGCTACTACTACTGCTACTGTTGTTGTTGTTGATGATGATAAATATGAAATGAAGCTCAAATGCGTATTAGATTGTAAGAAGAGAGGAGACATGGGAAAATACAATGAAAGTAATAATAATAATTGAATAATTTTGTTGTGCAACGAAAAGACAAGTTTTACTCACTTATCATTGCTCATATAATACTCAAATCGAATTTTCAATAAGTTTTGTTTTTGTTTTTCCACTTTGACATCAATCCAAGTAAAGTGTGTAGTAAAAAGGGAATAAATAAACTCAACTATAGCCTCGTGTCAGATTACACATTTATAAATGGAATGATATGGAATAACCAAGAAATGCATGAGGAGCAAAACTATACTTAACTTTTTCGATTTGGGTTTGGTTTTCATAAAATAATGCAAAATTACACTGGAATAAGTACACAGTACTTGTGCATATGTTTTTCTGAAGAAAAAACCGAAAACTGGCAAAACCCACCGTATTTTAGTGAAATGTTTTTGCTGGATTGGTTATCATTTTATCATCCACTGAGAATCAAATTCCATAAAAAATACAGTTCATAGTATTCAAATGAAAATGGACATGAATCTCAAAATTTCAAGAATTTATTTTTCGTCCAGTATCTCTGTTTGTTTTATCGCTCATTCATTAACTCAATTAGCTAATAAATATATACCTACATTATAATACACAAAGAGAGTGTACCGACCGCCGCCACCGACATTAACTCAACTCATCTTCTTTTTTGAGCTCTCTCTCTCTTTGAAACGTGTGAGAGAAAGGAGTCCAACAAACGGGAAAGATGGTAATTATGAAAATGTGTGCATCCCTCCGACCCTACTCTGTGTGTAATGTGTGTATAGATGGATGTAATAATGTAGATATTTGCCATTTTGACGAGCTCAAAATTCACTGCACGATGGATAAACATAATAATAGCCTTCTTGTAACTTGCCTCAATTCAAAATTGTTAGAGAGATGGATGGAGAGAGAGAGAGAACAGAAGAGGAAGGAAATCAACTATACTGATCGTGATGGTATTATTATTATTACGCAGTGTATATACCCGGCATTTTCTGATACTTCCCAGTGTGTTTTTTTATATCCCCGGATCCAATGTTTCCTTTCTCCCTCGTTCTCTCTCTTCATATATGTATGCATGATGTATTCATTTATATTGCATTTTGTATCTTCCGCAATAATGCACTCTGTGTCAATTGTATTACATATATAAACTGCATATTATACATGTCTGGTAGCTACTCTGTTGCTTTTCCTCTCAACATTCGGATGATGATCATGGTGATCATGATGACCAGTACATCTGAATTTGTTGCCCCGCTCAAGTTTCCCTATTTTTCCATATGCATATACTACTATCCATATAATACAGGTTTTTGGTATTGTTGGTGGCGTTAAAAAAAGTGGCACTCTGACTTTCGTTTATGTATTTCATCGTTTTTCTGCTTATATGCCCCTTTGCTCTGCTGCTGCTGCTGCTGTTGTGCTTGTGCTTGTGTTGCCGCTGCTGCTCAACAAATTTGGTAAATCTTTAATGAGTCGAAAATGAAATAGTATGGAGAGAGCGGTGTTTGCAGGCAAACTGAGCGGCGTCGATGGCAATTGCATCGAATAAATGTTGCTTGCTTATTTTGCCTTCTCTGCTTTTTACTATCAACACCGCCGCCACTACTACCATCACAACTTTATTTTTTTTAGGATGGCCCATTACGGTATGCACACATCCCATCACCAAAGTTTATATGGCACACTAGTGATTTCCCAGAGTTCTCTCACTCTCTCCGCTCACCGTCATCAAACAAATACGGCAATAATAATATACATATATATATATATACGCAGGCATGTAGCAAAGCTTTATATAATTATTTCTAGTGCACTGCGAATACTGCGATGTGATATATATGTATGTATACATGCAATCCTCACAAGTTTCTCTTTTATTTTTGGTTTTTGACGTAAACTGTGAACAAATCCAACAATTTTTATTTTTTTAAAGGGGAAAAATTTTGTGGATAGGAGAGAAAACTCGATGAATCTTTGATGAGTTTTCATTTCGTGCGTTTTTCATGTATAAAATAATATGGAATACACAAAGTGTATATTATATACATACATATATAGTTTTGACAGAAGAGAGAAGGGAACAGAAGAGCTCAGGGCTGAGCAGAGAATTTCTATTGTAATTAACGACAATCTCGGGGTTTCATTAGAAACACAAAAACTAAAATGCTACTATTTTGGGCATTAAAAGCATA
>JAHZNC010000704.1:0-17177 GCA_027744095.1 Zhuqinia jingwanae | reverse complement strand
AAACTTGTCACAATTCTACTTTATTGTTTGTATAGCGCACTCAATACATGAAAGGGCAGAATTTTCACTAAAAAACAAACAATGATATATAATATTTATACTTTTTATAAATAAATAAGGTAACAAGCTCAACAAAGTCAAAAGCTCACTATATACTTAATAATATGTTGGTTTAATATTTTACCAAAACGAAACCAACCGGAGCTGCACATTTAATTTTCGTATCCATCACAAACATATCACGTCAAAATAAAATAAATCTTGAAAAAATACCCTTTTTACCCACACACACCAACTGACTACCGACTTTGATGAATTCCATAATTTTCTTTTTTTTAAAGCTCATGTACACTAGTTAATCTGACATTAATATAATCATAAAAACCATAAATCTTCTTAGTAGCAGTGTGCGTGTGAGCGCTCTACATATGCCATTCATTCATAAAAATATATACTTAAACGTAATAATAATAAGCATGTACTTGATTCGTCTCCAAGATCTCTGTGTGTGTGTGTACTTTTGTAATCATGCGGCAATTAAAAACTCAGAAAATAATTTCAGTATGAGCCTTTCCCATTTACCTTGCTACTTTTTATAATTATATGAACCAAGCATTGGCTGAACTTTTTTATTTCCCGTCTGTTATATTTTCTTCTTTGTAAACATTAAAAATAGTGAGCAAGAAGGACGGAAAGGTGAAAAGAAATATGTGACTCTAAATGAAGAGGTAATTAAGGCATACATAAATACTTGTTATACCTGCACACGAAATATTATACATATTTTTTTACGCATTTTCAAAGCAGATGATGATATTATGTTCCATTCGATTAAGTTTTACATACACACATTTTATTACATAGTCTCATGCTTATTTTTAAGTATTTTTCAACTTTTTACTTGTACACATACTTAAAACCCTGTGTGTGAAGGGCCATTTGTGCGTTTACATTATGTTTGTTGGCTGCTGGAGTTGAAGTTGTAATCGTCGATTTAAGTAATCGACATAAAAAAAGTAAAACGCACACAAACTCACATAAATGACAAAAGACCACAGTTTAATGATCCTCACGCAATCATCAAGTGAATGACTCCTACCAGTCCACTAAAGCTACGCATAACCTTATATATCAAAAGAAAACATAAGAAAATTGCGTCCTCGTCGCTCATAATAAAACTTCCGAAAACAAAATATTATCCGGAAAGTGTCCTGGAGGAATCCACGTTTCATTCAACATTACGCATGTATGTATATTATGTATTCGGTTTTATGTATGTACTCATCTTATAATATCCGCTTTGTGTAAACATATTAATGTAAAGCTGCCGGGCGCCGGAAGGCTCATCTCAACTCTAACAATTGGCTGCAACGCAATGTAAGTATATGGCCGTTGTAGTAATAATAATTATTTGTTGAGGAATCTCCATTTAAAGAGAATGTTATGAGTTGTGTGCATGTCGAAAGAGATTACTATTTATAGAGAGGCTCAATGTGAAGGACGCACAAGAGAAAAGAGACACGGGAATAAAATGTATGTATACATAATCCTTTCGAAGTGTGTGTACGTATTTTGTTGTGAAAGTCTGTCAATGTCTGCTTCTGTACATGGTTGTTTATGTGTGCTCAATCTTGCTTGAAGTTGAAACATTTGCCATTTATATATAACACATTTCAACCCAACTCATCCATTTCATCATTTCGTTCAACTTCATTTGTAAACTCAACACACAAAGTTTTGTATTTCCTCATAGTCACATCATTATTATTGCATATCATCACAAGCAAAAGCTCATTTTTGTGTGTCCTTGTCTTCGTGTTCCTTTCATCCTGCCTTTATTTTCATTCCTGTTCCCTGAAAATTAAGGGTTGTTCATGGATATTAAAAAGTAGTTACGGTTAATTCTCCATGATGCGTTTTCACCTACATCATAATAATAATATTTGCTTTTTCTTCATTAAACTGGAAGATGAAGATACATGATACACGGCATATGTATCTCTTTGATTTATTAGTAGCCATGTTAATAGCCAAACCGTTAACGCTGCTGCTGCTGAGATGATAAGTTTTGGAAATAAAGTTCAAATGGCCACCGCACCGATTCCAATCATTTATCTTTATTTATTATCAACACATACTACACTTTCAAATGTCATTATTGGTTTTCGGTATGCTTTGTTAATTGAACATTATCCTGGAAGGAACTTGAACTTAAATCATCCATGTGGTATATTGTGTACCTACATGATTCGACAATCATAATGAGCAGTGCAAGCATCATGCACGATACCTTAAAAAAAGTTACTGTTTTTTCATGATTTCCTTGATAATGATCCTTTTGTAATAATAAGTAATACAACATTTTTTGTAAAGATGAGAATCCGATGCGGTGATCTTTTTGATGAGGAAGCAAATAGTACACAGAGACGAGAAAAAAACAAGAAACACTTTTCCACAAAATTTATTCTTGTATCTTTGTGTGTCTTACTGCTTATTCTTCTGCTGCCTTTTATCTACATCGTATCTCATCATCATCATCATCATGCAATGCGATGATCTTTTCTGTGTCAGTCAAGAAGATAACATATTAAAATGGTGATATGTGACGTGATACGATACTCTTTATTTCTAAATACCCGCCAGTCACACAACCATACTAATGTGCATACTCTTTTTTTCATCCTCACTGCTGACCACCCAGGCATTATGGTTAATTTTTCAACAAAGTATTCATCCTCATCATCATATTCATCATCAACATCAAGCAGCAGCAGCAGCAGCAATACAAGCATTTCTATTCTTTAACAAAAAAAAACTATGCATACTTTTTGTTGTCTCCATCGGGAAATGTGATATTGTTTTGTGAGTAAAATGGGAAAGAATGCAGTGTTTATAGTAGTAACTCACGAGTAAGTAGTAGTGGTAGTAGTGGAGTTGCTGCAGAAGCATTTTGTATTGTTTTCAATTTTATTTGTTGTTCATCTCCATCTCATGTAAAGTATATTGTTATGCATGTTCATCCATAAGTAATTTTACTCATTTTCCTTCTTCTCCTCTGAATAATAAGAACTATACCAACGTAACCAAAAAAATACATATATAATTCATCCTTGTGATGTAATCCAGAATAACAAATATAAAAAAAAATGTTTTTTTTTCTTCACTTTTCTATCTTTATTTCCGAGTAAGCATGCATTATTATTTTTTATATGGTTTTGGTTTTTGTAGATAGATGCTCACTGATATGTGATAATTTTCTTATTCTTTCTCTTCGTCAGAGTAACTCATCTGAGCTTTGCTTTGTCTGATGATGATGATGATGATGATTATGATCCTGTTGCCAGTGAGTCGGCTTGACTCTACACGTTTCATAATATATTTATAAAGTAAAAGTGTGTGTGTGTGTTTGAGTTGCGTGCATTACATACCGTTTTCAAAACAAACCGTGCAAAGCAAACGATATGGTTATTGTGGTATATGATGATGCGTTATATAACACTGCACACTATACTAACTCTAGCATCTAAAATGCTCACTTTTGTTCACTATCTCTCTGTTAGATAATACGGCTAATAGCTCTGATGAAATTGAAGATGTAAACAGTACTGATTTGTTATGCTTTACATTTACTACAACAGCAACTACTACTACTACTACTTTCTTGACAAAAGACTTCATCAGCAAAAGACGATAAAAAATAGAGTGAATAAGAAGAAGCGTATAGTAGTATTCATAAGAAAACTTTTTCTTCTTTTTTTTTGCTTTAGTTCATTTAATGCACACAAACAGTTCATCTGGATATTATACAATAGAATGTGAATGTGAATGCATCATCATTACTATCATCATTCAACAAAACCAAATTTTTTTGCAGGCTCTTCTCTGTTGTTGTATTCTCTTCTTTTATTTGTTTGTGTGTGTGTGTCTTTATAAAATTNTATTTGTTTGTGTGTGTGTGTCTTTACAAAATTGTAATGGATGCGCATATATAGTTGAGCAGCAAAAAAAAGATGAATTTCATCTTTTATATCTCTCTCTCTCTCTAGAGCTGACAATGTATGTGTTTTTGTGTGTTTTTGCATGGAAAAAGGTAATTTGTCATGAAGAAGGGGATTATTGTTGCTTGCACAGACGTTTCTCTCTCTCAAAAGGGTTATATATATTTTTTTTATATAATACCTCACTACTCACTGCTTTTGCTTACACAGCCGTATTATAAAGGATGAATAAGGATGCTGACGGAAGTTGGAAAGGGGGTTTTCTGCAGTGATGCCGATGTTATATCTAAAGGTCCCTGTAGTGTTTTAATTTATGTTCGCACTTTCGGTTGTCTAGTGAGATTCCGTTGTAAATGTGAAGTGTTGATGAAGATGTACATAAACAAAGATGAATTGTTAGAATAAGATGTATGCATGTTATCATTGTGCATGGTACACATATTATATACATTATATACATATCTAGGTGCCTACATCGTTTTTTATAGTGTACCACCATAAGCCGTTAATTTTTATGATTTAATACTTTTGCTATATAGTTTTGACATTTTGGGTATAGCTTTACTACAAAAAAAGAAGAAGAAACGTTAATTGAGTGAATAATATTGTCTCACGAGATAAAAAAAAGTGTGAAAATTTTAAAACAATACAAATGAGTTTTTATCAACATTTTTACAAACCATTACATCGCATTTCAGTAGTAGTAGTAGTAGTAGTAGTTCTTATTGTATTAAAAAATGAAGGTACCTCCTAGGCACACAAATAAAAAAGAAGAAAGAAAGTTACAAGCTAATTATTACAAACTACATTTTAGACAGATATGTATGTACATGTTAATATAATTAATTGTTAGTGTCAGTAGCAAATGAAAAAAAAAACAGTAATGAATTTTGAGTAAAAAAAAATATATAAACTTATGAACCAATGCGATTTGTAACTTTGTAAAGGAAGGAGCGGGCTTCTTTACGAAATGTGCAACCTCTCATAATGTAAACAGGTAGATTTGCTGCTGAGCTGACGGCAAGGAAGAGAAATACTCCCAACACTTGTTCCCTGTATATTTTTCCACTGACTTCCATAAACATAAAGTTGGCCACTGGAAATATGTTGCAGAAGAATAGGATGATTATGACCGGGATAAACATTTGCACTTCACGAATGTCTTTTCGTCGGACAACTTGAAGTTCCTGTTTTTTATTGTTGATTTTTTTAATCTGGAATTTAAAGTAGAAAATGAGCTTGAAAATTATATCAAATATTTATTTTTAAAAAAAATCATTTTGTTTCTATATCTTACTTCAAGTAGAATCAAGGTGGTGAATAAAATGAGGAGGGGAAATGGTCCCCACAAATCAATAAAATAGGCAATTTTTAGAAAAACTTCAAACGTCTTATCCTCGGAAATATCAGAATTCCTAATGACGAAGCCTAAATCCAGTTCTTTAAATCGATGAACATCGGCGTATGATTGATATTCACCATCAAGGGTCTGTACTTTTACACTCAGGTAACGTGGCAAATTGATAATCACAGAAAACACGAAAACGGCTAGAGCCAAGAGTCTAGTTCTCATTTTTGTCAACCATATACCAGACTACATCGGCGTATGATTGGTATTCACCATCAAGGGTCTGTACTTTTACACTCAGGTAACGTGGCAAATTGATAATCACAGAAAACACGAAAACGGCTAGAGCCAAGAGTCTAGTTCTCATTTTTGTCAGCCATATACCAGACGCTTGGGGACATGCAATGAAAATGTATCTCTCTGCGGTAATTAGCACTTTCATAAATGTTGATCCTGTTCTCCCTATAAAACAGTCAAAATTATCACTAATTATTAGGGATGCTTGTAGTGATAAATAAACACACAATTTATTTAAAAGAACTTTCTCTATTTACCAAGTGCCGTGGTAAAATAGGTAAAGTAAATCCAGTACAAGAAGTTGTAGCTTCGTCCCCAGTTTTCTACAAAAAAAAGACATTAAAATATAAAAAATGCGTTAGTAATAAGCAATAAGTAAACATCAATGAAAGCATTGAAATATTAAATTTGAGAGGGTTATCAGTGCCATGTTCAAAGAACCCTTGTATACCGATTATTTGTGACTTTTTTTGACCTAGGTCAAACCATGCAAATCAAAGGTCACGTTAAAAAAATCCCGGTATTAAAGCTTTACGGTCAAATTTTAAAGAGCAGCATGCGTTGGATTGCTGGTTAATAAAATAAATGACTTGTAGGGTCGAGGGGTAACATGAATTCAAGTCAAGTGACTATTAACGTGTGTTTTTCTTACGAAAAAATGTAATGATTCCCGATGACACTAGTATTGTCATTATACTGCATAGTAAATCAAAGTATGCCAACGCAGCCAACAAGACCTCAAAGGATTTTGAAGTATGCTGCTTCCTCAATATTAAAATTATCAGACTGTTGGTCAAAGTCCCGAAAAGGCCAAACACCAGTATCAACACCCAAATTAAAATTGATACTATATGCCCGGTACTTGATGTATCCTTGATTGTGCCTCCGGTATGAAATGATACGTTCACTGGACAGAAGATGCAGTGATCATTTTCAGTGCTTGAGCAGTCAGAGTTATTAAAGGATTGGTTTATCAGAGGAGGGTCCAGAAAATAACAAAATATGTAAGGCAAATTTAACAAATTAGAGGAAGTCATATTTGAAAACAAACTATTTCAATAATTATTGCTAATTTTTAAATTTTATTTGAATATTATCAGTAATTTTTAAACAAAAATGTTTTATTTTTAATTTAAAGAGAATTTCAACATTACGTACAATTTTGTTAAAAGTTGTGACATAAATCATCATGATTATGCATACCTAATTATTAATGTACATGTCGTGTAGATTTTATGTACTTTGAAATGAAATTGCGTATATATTTTTTGCGGTTTGTCTTTTTGTGGTGTAGTCAATCCTTTTAAAGATTAAGGATATTGTATTCATTTTATTAATCAATTTCAGTGAGCAAAGAAACCACATATATACAAAATATTATGGTGTTTGTACTTGTGTGAGTGCATTGAACATTCAAGTAGAAAAGAAAACTATGTCAATTTTATTTTGTCATTCTTTCATGCATTTAAGTAGATACATACTTAACATATTCAACATGTCAGCTATAATCGTCATATTATTAAAATAACAATAATAAATAATACACATTTTAATATTCTCAAAAGTTATTATAACGGAATATTATTTTAATTTTTTCCCATGTACAAATACAACACAGAATGTTTTTTTTTTTATTTGACAGTTTCTCGACTTACGTCCACCCTTTACCTTATTTGTTAGAATCCGAATGACTGAAAGCTGTGCTTGCACTTATAACAGTAATGCTTTTCTCTTGTGCATCCCTGCCCATATTCTTATTCCTTCTTTTGCAGAGCACACAACAAAGGCAAGTGGAAAACAAGCCCTTCACCTCATTTCTGAAACTGGACCCTTTAAAGTAGTAAATTGGCAGATTAACTGCGGAATTCACAGCAACGGATACAAATATTCCAAGAAAGTGCTCTCGATATATGTATCCCACGACAGCAATGTAGTAGTAGTGGACATAGGGCTCAATGTTGCATATAAATAGGACAATGACAACAGGTACAAACATTTTGACTGCTCTAATGTCCTTCTGTTGTTTCATGTTTAGCTCCTTTCTGCGGTTGGCAAACTTTCGGATTTCAATGTAGACAAGCACGTTGAGAAGGAGGAGAAGGGGGAGGGGAACCCAAAAGTCAATTTTGTCAAAAAAGCCAAAAGTTGTGCGATACCAAAATTTTTCCATTGAGGTTGCGAGAATGATATAGTCCCAGTTTTGAAGGCTGGGAATATCCTTGAAATTGGTATTTTCTACAATGTAAAAGCTTGCAAATCTTGGCATTGCCATGAAAGCCGCAAATACGTAGACGAAGGCAACCATCAGTTTGGTTTTTGTTGTTGTAAACCAATTGCTTGTCCGGATGGGGAAGGCGATGACCAAGTAGCGTTCCAGGGTTATTAATACTGTCATAAAGGAAGAGCCAGAGCGCGCTACACAATTTCATGTTAAAAAATATAAAAACATAGCATTAGGTATACAGTATTTGTCAAACTGTCAATGCCAAAAATCATTATACCGATATACGGAAATGGAAAACCATTGGATGACCTCATGTACGACGCACGCATGATAATTTTTTGTTTTGTTTTTTAACTTACAAAAGAAACAAGTAAACGTTCCAAAGTACACAAGATACTGCGCACATATTCCCCTATCCCAGTTTTCTAAACAAGAAAAAAGATTTCAAATTTTTGTTAAAAATGATGTTTCAAAGATAATATGAAAATATGTAAATATGGTTGAAATATAGCACACCAAAAATTGCTACTGTTGATGTCGCGGCTACAACGGAACTAAAACTACCAATCAAGTCAAAACAAGCCAGGCCAATCAATAAGAGATCAAATGCCCTTCCACTATTTTGTCTTTTTATGATAGTTATAATAAGACAATTGGTAAATGTTCCGAATATTCCAACGATCATGGTGAACATCCATTCGGCAAGGGAAACAATATGTCCAGTAGCACCATAATCGTCTAGTCCACCTCCAGTTAGGAAGCGTCCCAGAATTGGACACTTTACACAAATATTTGGGTTTGAGATTGAGCAGTCAATTAGATTATCGGGGAGCTCAACAAAGTGACATGAAAACAGGGGAAGGTCCGTGATATTTCGAGTATCGGGATCCATTATTATTATTTTCTGCTTTTTTCTCTAATTGTTATGTGAAGGAATGATGATTGTTTTGCCCGAGAACTCAAATTTGGAATGAGAGTGAAAAAGCACAAGCTTACGCAAAACAGATGAATGCATGTAAGTAGTATGATGCATACAGAATACAGACATGCATACAGGCAGTGAGAAAAAAGTGCGTGGGGATGGTGGGCGTACCCTCAAGTACTTTGTATAACTCGCTTAAAAAATTTACTAAATATATATGTATCATTATGTCGCTCACATTTATTGATGAGAACTTCCTTCTACAATTTATATGTGTATTTGGATGGCTCATATGAATAACCTCAAAAAAGCAAGGATAAAGATGAGTAAAAATAATTTAAGCCTGACGTTTAAACAACGACTCAGTACATTTATCATACATGTGTGAGTACTCATTGTAATATAGTCATTGCAGTTTTATTTCGTAGTTATTTCATTGGAATTTTATGCTAATATATCTGCCCATTTTAAGCAGGCTCAGTAAAACATGCGGTATAATAACAGTGGCACGTAGACACATGCCTTTATGAAATGGACGTCATGTGGAAAGAACATTTTAAAATAGCAAAAATTTAGATATATTTTGTTGTAAAAAAATGACAACTTTACATGCACGATAAAGGGCAAACTAAAATGCAGCAAATACGTAATACTCTTTCTTGCGAGTCGTTACTTTTTGTACTTTTGATAACATGGCATGTATCAATGTATCATGCACACCAAATTGATACGAAAAGTAAATTGATTACGAAAGAAAAGAAGGAAAAAGTTATGCCGCTATTTTTGTCCTGTGATTCTTGCATGATATTATGAAGGAAGGAGTAACCTGTATTTTCCGGTCGTTGTCTATTTTAAAATGCTCTATTTTTAAGTTCATCTAATTTTATTAACTACTAACTATTATGCTAATGAGACAATGTGATCATCTTTGCCCACTCAAACAATTTCTGTACGTTCAGCATTGTTATTGTACTATACTTGTTGGTTTTCCTAGGTAAGCACGGGTATTTGGTATTTTCGTACCTATTTATAATTTTTCCCCATATTAACGAAAAATGTTGACCCGCTGTCATGAGTTGCAAAAAAGTTGTGGTCTGTGTAGCGTAGCACTATGCATTTTCTAGAATACTTTAAAGTTACAGTATTTTCATCTTTCACTATATGTTAACCTTGATCTTGTGTTGTGATTTATTGTCTCAGGTTTCCCCAACTTACTCGTCTTCTCAATTTGTTAGCACATAGTGCAATATTGCACATTATTAATATGTAGTTGGAAACCCACATTTACATTGCATTTTGAACTCAAATTGTTATTAATCAAGATAGACTTTTTCATCTTAATTTCATCAATGAAACGATTTTTTTTTGTCTGTGGTCAGGTGTGTCATTTTCCCAATCTGTTAGTAATTTAGCGGTTCAGCACAACCCTTCCGATACCTTAATTAAACCAAAAATTATTTTGACACTTTGAAAACACTGAAATTTGAAGTAAATTGCAGCAGAAGGATCATAACCAAATGGCTATTATTAGGGAACCAAAAACATGACATTGGGAATATTGATGACAAATAAAACAATAATAATAAACAACATTGACAGTTGACAGTAGTGGCTTGAAGAACGTAGTAAGCGACAAAACACAGTTTTTATTATAAAGGTTATCGATATCACTGCCACAAAAACAAGTAGAACACAACAATTATTTTCGTAATTTAATTTTCGTGCCTAGTATATCTTATCAGACTTTTAGCGAACAATTATCTTCTGGCCCAGTAGTAAATGTGTGTGCAGTATTTTTTTATTTTTTAAATATTTCGTAATATTATTTCGTATTAAATTTAAAAAGCAGCAAAATACACACTTTCCCTAAACAAAGTCGACAATGGAAGCCACTTTGAATCAAACCTTTACTGGCCTTCCTTTGGCAGCCTGTATATTACTCGACCTGCCTGATGATCGGGTAGACTGCTCAGTATTAAATCAAAGCGAATGCATAAAGTGTCCAATTCTTGGCAAATTTGTAACGGGGGAAGGGCTGCATGAAACGAGCTCACTTGGTCACATAGCTTGTCTCATTCTTTGTTCCATTGCCGTCTTTGCTGGAACTTGCGCCACATTGACAAATTCCATAATAATCATTGTTTTAAAACGACAAAACAGTGGGAAAGCGTTTGACACATTTTTACTGGGTTTGGCAAGCTTCGACCTTTTATGCAGTATATCTGCCGTTATGGCATCGGCATTTGCAGTTGTATTTTTTCGTAAGTTTCCCAATAAGCTGAAACATAACATATACACATGTGATATGTGTCAGTCGACAAGAAATGTATATAGTGACTCTGGTTTATACACAATGTCGGTTTCATTTGATTTCATTTTTTTGTTTTTACAGAAAACTGGGATAGAGGGATCGTGACGCAATACTTGTATTACTATCCTCTCTTAATTCTACTATTCAGTCGTTCGGGTTCCGCCTTTATGACTGTGGTAATCACTGTTGAACGCTATTTAGTTGTGGCCTTCCCAATGAAATTCGGTTATTGGTTTACAACTACAAGAACCAAAGTAATAACCATTATTGTAGTCCTTTGGTCACTTTTGATGGCACTACCACGATGCACTAGCGCAATCATTGCTCGGAACACTGTCGGGAAACACATGGAAAGAACCAAGTTTCTAGACTACATAATTGTGTCAACACCATTAGAAAAGTTTTGGTATTTTGATATGGGCGGCTATTTCGTCTGTCGGGAAACACATGGAAAGAACCAAGTTTCTAGACTACATAATTGTGTCAACACCATTAGAAAAGTTTTGGTATTTTGATATGGGCGGCTATTTTGACATTATCGATTTCTGGGGACCATTACCCTTGTTACTCTTGTTCAATGGCTTGGTATACTACCACGTAAGAAATAATTAAACTTCTTTTACTAACTATTTGCAAAAAAAAGTTGAAATTTTCCACAAAATAAATTTCAATATTATGCATGTCAATCTTTTTTGTGTACAAATTAATAATACATGCATGTACGCAGATAAGAAAATTTGCCAATCGTCGAAAAGAACTGAACATGAAGCATCGAAAGGATATACGCGCTGCCAAAATGTTTCTTCCGGTGGTCATCGTCCTCTTCCTCTGCAATATCGAACCAATCGTGCATTACTATTTAATATTTTTTAATAACATCGTGTATAAAGAACTTTACATGGGAATGATGATATCATTTTCGGCCAACTCGGCTCTAAATCTACCCATTTTCTATTTTGGACGTAAAAGCTTCAAAAAGGAAACTAGGGCCGTGATAGCTACCACTACTTGGTTACCTTGTTTAGGCAAATGGAGGGAGGAAAGGCAGAGAGGTGGTAAAAGTAGCAAAGTGACGGTCGGCAGAACGGCTTCATCCACAAGTGCAAATGCAGCAAGAGCTCTTGCGGATGGGAGCTCTGATGTGTATGCCTAATTGAAACATGTGTAGTTTTAGTTAATTAAGCCATTTAAAAAAATCATAATTGTTAAATTTAAGTTACGTCTAATTTACATCTGTATATACATATCTGGTGATTGCTGAAACTTTTCTAAAATAAATAAATAATAATAATGAAACTTTTCAAAAAAAAATTGATAGACTTTCTTGAAATTGAACAACTGTTTTTTTAAATTGCTTTTGAATTTTGAACCCTTTTACAAAAAAAATCGATGGGTATCGTTTATACTTTTTGTTCAATTACTTTTTTTTCTCTGATAAGCAATAAGTTATAAGTTTCAAAACTTTTTCTCTGCATTACTCATCAACTCAGCATGATCACATAATTTCTGATGATGGCATGGTACTATAACCCTTACATAAAAACGTGCATCACTTCTTAGCCTTTGCCGCATGCAGTAAGCATGTACACCTTTAAGAGAAATTACATACTATTTTGTGATGTATTACATTATATTTGTAACATTCATAAGTTGAGCGAGGCGAAAGTGATGATGATCAAAGTTAAACGATCCTTCCGCTAATGACTTGAGGATGAAACCAAACCAGCCATGCATTTTCTTTCCGCGTATCTTCATTTTCATTTCATACAGCCAATCATTATTTTCCCTTCCGCTACAAGTAGTCATCTAATAAAAATGATTCACTCTACGCGCCAAGCGTTAATTTAAAACTTTTTCTCTGTTTTTTGGATTTTTATATTTATTTCCAAAACTGTATATCTATAGATTGTGTTTATATACACCTATGCACTATGTACATATATCATAATATTAGTTGTTCCTTGAAATTAAAATCAGAATTTGAGTTAACTTTTTATTATTATTATAAAAATCACTGTTCCGAAAGAGATGGTCCAACTTTTCTCAACCAACTCAATGTTACGGTCCATGACAGATGCTTTAATATAAAAAGTAATATAAAACATACAGTGTATATCACGGGATACATAAATATATATTGTCTTGTGTTTTTATTTGACAGAGATTGATTTGGTCAGTGAAAACTCATCAGCCGCGAGGGATACATACATACATACTTTGATCGTGGCATTCAGTCAGTCCATCCAACATTGCGCCACATTTTTTGAGACAGCGATATTTTTAGCCACGTCATATTATTATCGCATGTGTGTGTGTGTGTGTGTGTGTGTGTGTGTGCTATCTATAAAGCTTGAAATTAATATGAAGGACGGATTGGATAGAAATTACATTAAAAATATTATGCCGCAGCAGGAAATAAATGGAACCATTTCATGTATTAAAGTATTCTTCTCTCCACATTTCCACAAACACACTCTGATTATGGGAATGCGGATATATGGAATGGGCTTCAAACGGAAAAAAGTCCTTGTCCCATTAAATCGCAATATAATGCTTTTTATGTTACTTCCTTCATCTTTACCACCACCACTATATATACTACTGCTGTGATTGCAACTATTGTTCACACTTTTTTCCTCTATTCTTTTTGTTATTACAAAAAAAATCGAAAATATTCCCCAAAAAAATTATTTGCCGTTTTTTTTCTTTTCTTTTTTTACTGCCCATTTTCACTGATTTTCCACATTCTTGTAATAAAATAGCCATTTAATGCATTTTATATATAAAAAAAGTGCACACACTGTGTGTTTGGAGTGCGCAGTCTTTTTTTACCCATTTAATGTGACGATTATTATTACTATTACGCAGAGAGTTGTAGAAAGCGAGTATTTTTTATTATTATTATGAATCCATTCTTTTGCTTCGCTGTTTCACACATATTATGCACTGGGCTGCGCATTATATTCTACGGTCCACTCCACTTCTTCTTGCATTGTGTATCAACATTGTTCTCATAAATGTGACTTTACCAAAAAAAAAATTGTGACTACTATAATAAGCTTATGTACTATGTATATATTTTTGGGGATATTTTTGCTTTCATAAATGCTTAATGTGCTGGAATAATGGCAGTGTGGTAGAAACACTGCATGAGAGAGAGAGAGAGAGCTTAAAAAATGACAACACAATCGTATTACACCCAATATTGGACGGGACAGTGGTGGTGGTAGTGGTATTATTGGGGACACATACAAAAAAAACAACGAGCCGCGCCATAAGCTACTCAATGTTTTTCCGTTTACAAGAGGAAAAATCTGTAAATTCTCTCCTTTCTTCTTTTGGCTTATTTTTCTTAAAGTAGGAGGAAAAATGTGTAGAACATTTATTTTTTTGGAACTGCATATTGCACTTTTGTTATTATTATTACATGTATTTTGTGCACTGTGACTAAAGAGGAGGGAAAATATCATAAATATCCAATAGAGAAGGGGAAAGCAAGCAATGTAATGCCGGGGAAAATCTGAGGAGACTGCAAATAATAATGACGAGGAAAATAATGAGGGAAGCAATGAAATGGCGTAAGATTACACTCTCTCTCTTCATTTCCAATGGCAAAGTCATAAGTCGTGGTCTTTTCTTGGTCACATCGGTTCACTTTTTTTTATATATATTACTGCTCTGATATTGCTGTCTTTGGCCATTGTAAGTGGAGGAGATGTGTGAAACGTTAAAAAATACTGTGAGGGTGGCTTTTTTACTCTTATTCTTTGAGCTAATATATTCTTCGACCCCGTTTGTATTGCTTTTGTATAGAATTACCAATTTCTAGGATTTTTTCCTTGTATTAGTATTGCCATATGTATTTATGCAGGGATGTTTTATTTTTGTATATAATGTTGTTACATCACACATAATGATGCAGATGATGTGTCTCTCTATAGGAAAGAGAGTGCATTTAGTAAATTGCAGAGAGGCAAAAAAACATGACTACTTGCTAATGCTCCCATATGCGTTCCGCCAGCCAACAAATCAAATTGCTGACTTGCCACTACTACTGTTGCTTTTTTCTGCTCTGCTCATATATATTTTTCTCTTATACTTTTATTTATACGCCGTGCCACACAAGGTTGACTAATGTATGAGGGTATTAGCAAGGCAGGGAGTAGCCTAATAATAATAATAATAATAATAATATAGCATACCGTTGGATCTCATAAAAAATGGTAGGAGTGTGTGTGTGTTATGTATGTATGTAGTGTATAGACATCAAGGGGATATATGTTGTTAGAAATGGTAATAATACAATAAAAAAAGAGCAAAAAGCAGAAAGTCAAGTAGCTCATTGCAAAGAAAGAAGAGTGTTTTTAGTTTAAAAAATAATCGGAACCGACACAAGAAGCCGACTATGTGTGCAATGTAAGTGTGCAGAGCAGCGCAGAGAACTGAGAGAGGGTAGTAGCTTAATGTGTTGTAAGTACTTTGGCTTCACACAGTCTCATTTGATATAGGGTCATTAGTGCAACCCAAAAAAAATAGTACTCTTGAGACGAGACAAGAGGGTGACCATGCTGTGCCATTCTTTATTTTATTTTATTTTTGGTAAAAAAAGAGGGATTTTTTTATTTAAAAGGGGAATACACTACAATTACCTTACACTTAACTATGAGTAGCCTCTTGCTAGAGATTATTATAAATTTTTGTTTATAAATTAGGCGACATTGTAATAAGAACTGACATATTCTCTGTTTACAGTTTTTGTTGCTTTCAAACGTCATACATTATTATCCTTTTACAAATCCCGTTGCCCTTATTGAGTAGGTATTGTGTGGATGTTTTATCATCGGACAGGTGCTTATTTGATTCCAATTTTATACAATATTAGCAATAAAATACTTTATCATTAATCATTACTTTTACATTTTTTCCAGGGAATTAAATGTACAAAACATAATAAAAAGCTACCGTGGCATAACAAATTTCAAAATGACTCTTTAATCTACAATTTATTTCAATATTTTTTGTACAGGAATAGACAGACGCTCAGAAATTCTTTACAATAATTTTACCGGAAATCTGTATTTTTATTTTTTCTCTTAAAAATACATACGTACATCCTCTTTTTTTGTAAAAAGAATAAAAAACAAAGTACATGGTTTATCTTCAAAACATCCAAAAATATAATAATTCCCGTGTCCATTTTAAAGCGTATCTTGACCTCCTGGAGAGCAACAATTTCCTCAAAAATAACTCATCTTGCACACACAAGAATCACATAAAATATTATGCACTTATACGACCACTTGTTGTAGGATATAGTGAATGGGTATATAGTACATTATGTGTAGTGTCCATCCATATATTCTCCATTAACACTTTTCGACCTCGCCTTCTGGCTTCTTTTTTTCTTTTTTGTGGACAATTAACTTACAGCTTTTACACTCTGGAAAACCAATCCACAAAGTTGCCAGTGTTTTTTTTTTTCATATGAAACTAAAAGCATTCCTCATCTTCACACTTGAATCCTAAAAAACGGAATATTTAATGCAACCAATATATTTTCGTACAATGCAAACTACAAAAACATTTACATACATACATCAAGCTTCCCTTTGACTTTTTATTATTAGACTTCATCTGTTTCAGTGTACAGCAGTAAAAATATGTTACAATCATTATTATCGCATATGTAAACTTTTTTATTTTTATGAAACTAACAATTGAATACATTATTATCATCCTCGTGATCACTTTTTTTTGTCTACACACTTTTGTTGTATGCACATTTTTTGGAAAAGAAAGAAAAGAATGGGCTTTTATGCTTGTATAATAATGTACATGAGAATGAGATGAGTTGACTGGTTGGGCTGTTCTGCTTTATATACAGTGTCATGGACTACAAAGAGGGTGAGAAAAGTCTCAGCGGGGTGACTCGACTCTATACAGAAAAAAATATATAAAAAGGACCATGCATGGACCGAATATTATTACAACTAGTCAACTTCCACCACCACCACCATTACCATCACCACTTAAATATATTATTATTTTTAGGTTTTTCCTTCATTTCATCGTTGAGG
>JAHZNC010000703.1:0-31123 GCA_027744095.1 Zhuqinia jingwanae | reverse complement strand
TGAGTTGATATTTAAGATAATATAAGTTGGTGAAATTTTCTTTGTGAAACATGAGCTATTTGCGTTTTAAATCGGCCGTGTTGTTGTATAAAGCAAATTATTTTTTAGCTTGTCCGTACACCTCAGCACTGGCATTCGGTATTTTTACCCCTTATGTTTATTACCCCTTATGTTTATTTGTAATTTGTTGATTCTAGGATATCGAGCACCTTTCGATATCTTTTTCCAACTACACAGAGACGCGGCTGCGCAACATGCTGTACAAACTGGCAAAAACTACACAGTCTGTTATGGAAAAGAATGGCACAGATTTCCTGCATCTTTCTTTATTCCAAGTTTGGGATGGAACGTACGTTTCATAGAATCTGAATTCAAGGGACAACTACCTGACCGCTACTTAGCTCACGATTCTGAAGGGACAAGGCGAATTCCGGAAAATATGAACGATTTTAACTTGGAAGAACCTACAAGATATGTAAGATATGTAGCCCCTAAAACTAATCATAGTAATAATATAAAACACAATAGCATGCAAATGCAATGTTTCTTTTAATTTGTAGGTCAACGTCAGTCAGTGCGATTATTTAGTGGACCTCTCGGACCCAGAAAAAGTCACGCCCCTTGAACCAAATTATGCCTCAAAGTTAACAGAGTGGAAAATTTTATCCGAGTACCCATTTCTAAATTCAGCCAAATCAGATCCGTTTTTCAGGGCGTTTTACATTCCGTTTATATCTAGTGCATATACAAAGTACAATTCGTACGTTCTGTTAGATAGAATAAGAAAAACTACAAGACTAAGTAGAAAAGGTGGAAAAGAATTTCACGACGATAGTGATGATTTATAGAGTACAAAAGTAGAAAACGTTTAATAAAATGAGGTAGTTTGTTATTGTTACTATAATAATTAGTGTTGATTTATGCCCTTGCTGATTGATTCAAGTGTTGTAAAAATTTCCCATTGTTTCAAGTCAATGTTCACCGCGTTTGCATCTTTCCTGAGCCTGGCGCATTCAGCGGCCATACTTTCTACACTGATGCTTTGCCAAGGTGAGGCTTTCCAATCCTCGAGGCAGGACTCCACGATAAATATGCTGTCCCATATATTTTTTGCAAATCGGAGCTCCTTAGGGCACATTCGGAGAGATTTGGGCTCAGGGACAATCGTTTCAAATAATTGTGCTTGTGCGGAAAGCTCATCATATTCGTCTTCAAGCTTGGCGATTTCCGTGTGTGTCGCATCAATATGAGTGTAAGGCGTATGACTTTCTTTGCTGTTTAAATAAGTTAAATAATTTGTAAATAGTTTATACGGAAAAGTAACGTTCTAAAACTCGCTCACATCTATATCCCAAATCCCAACTTACTCAAAAAATTCACTCGCTTTGAACTTTTCACGGAAGTCAACTTGTGTTTTATCAAAATCCACGATTCTTTTACGAATATTTGAAACTTCTTTCACCTGAAGTGGAGCTGCTTGGTGTTTCACCTGAATAGCTAGCTTTTTCATTTTATTCCACTTTTGGGGTAACTGCTCAAGTTGAACAAAAACAGTGTCTGGAGGCTCATAGTCATACAACTTGAGGAGTTCAATATCTTTCTTGATCGGCTCAAACATACTGTCGGTGGCCACTTGACGCTCTTTCATTTGTTGAAGCCATTTCATGACAGAAATGAGACTTTTCGTATCACCCTCTCGAAGTGGCTGTGTTAAGCCTGTTTGAGATCCTTGAATAAAATCGTCCAAATCTTGTAGCCTGTGAATTTTAACATATATTTTTCATATAAAACCCCCGAATATGAATATGTAATGATCTCAAGATGAATTTGAATTCATTATATTTGATTTAAAACTTTACCCTCCAACAACTGTGTCAATCAAATACTGCTTGAAAAGGAAGCTCCATCGCTTGCAGTTATTCAATAAGGATTGACGGAAAGATCTCATGTTGAGACGAAACCATTTGTCAAAAATCATTTCGGCATCAAACTTTTCGACCTCTTGGTACAGCTTTTCAAATCTGTCAATCTAAAGAACAAAAACGTTCATGTCAAAGTGTCAAGTGTCAAATCAGATACTGAATACTGATACTCAAATGTATTCTCAAAAAGAGTAGTAAGTAGTTTATACTGTCTCTTGAAACTGTTCAATGGTTGGCTCTTTTTCAGGAATTTCCACACCAGCAAACTTTGCATCCACTTCCTCTGGTGTTAGCTGTCGACCATATTTTAAAAATTGCCCCAAGTACTCTTTCTTGTCATCTTCCCAGAGATGTGAGAAGTTGTTTAGTCGTTGTGTGTATTCTTTGGCTTGAAATAGAGCTTGGTGAACTCTTTCAAATATGTCATTGTGCATTTCCGAAATATTTTGAGCTGTCTCCATATCCCCCTAAGAGCAATTATTACATCGACATATTTATGTGTGCATTCATTTCTATTTACATGTGAAGCAGAAAAGCCAAGTTAATCCTGATGTGCATACATACCTTGTAGTTTTCTCTTACAGGACCGATTCGTTTAACTAGTGCTCCTTGATGGAATACATCGCTAAGAATATCTTCAATGACGTTCAAAAAGGTCATGCTTTGTGTAACCTCTATCGCCGGGGTGAAATTTGGACCACCATCATCAAGCTCCATCAACACCTCGAACAACGGTCCTGGAGTTAAAGTAGGATCTGAGTGGTCAGCCAAGTAACCAATTCTGCCAACATTACACAACAACAATACAATTTTGGAATATTACTATTTCAGCGGTCCTTCCTAAAAAAAAAACTTTAATAAGGCATTTTGAATCTTACGACACAGCAGCAGTTCTGATGAATGCATCCTTCACAATTCCATCAATGTAGTTGATGTAGGAACGCCAGGCGTTCTCAGGCGTATTATTATCATAAAGCAGTTCCTTATTTTTCCCAACCAAATCGTGAACTTTCGTTGAAGCATCTTGAATTTCTCTGTATTGTTGTTGCCTCCTGGACTTTGCTTGATCATCTAAACACAAAAGCTTTGCTGCTGAGCCTTCTCCCTCTTTCCTTTCATAAAGAGGACGTGCAATCCATTGTAACACTAACTTTTTTATAGCTGCCACGTTATCCTGAGATTTTTGAAATTTTTCAAGCATATCAGCAACAGGTGTTTTTAATTTTTCCACATAACTCCAAATTGCTAAAAGAATACAAATTATGCGCTTGTACAAATCTCTAATCGAAAAATGTATATTGCTTGCGCCAGCGATAGCCGTCAATAGTCAACTTACTTGAGCCAGAATCGGACCAAGTCAGCTTTTCTTTTCCATCGTTTAAAATCTCATCAACATTTTTCAACTTTCCTTTCAAAATTTCTCGTTCTGAGTTGTTAGCACTTCTTAAAATTTTATTGTAGGAATGAGCAATTTGATCAAGAAAGCTGAGATTTTTTCTGAATATGTCTTTATCCGTAAAGATTTTGCTAGCAGTTGCAGGAATGTCCTGATATCCAACTAACTGCATATACTGCACTTCTTTGAGAGTTGCATAGAGCTGAGGTAAAAGGCAACATTCAAAATGGTTTGTAAATATATGATGCATTTTTTTGTTTGTTACATTTTATAATAGCATATAGAAATAGAAATTAAGTTTTATTTTCGGTCAAAAAAGTACTTCGTGATTAAAATTCACGACCAACAATCCATCCTCCTTTGTGCCAAACAAATGTTCTGTTAACCAATTGTCAGCTTCCGCCTCCACAGTAGATTTCCATTCACTGTATGCCTCTTGCTGCATACTGTTCAGAATTTCTTTCAGCTCTGTATGTTTATCATTCAATAGCTCAACTGATTCTTTGTCCTCAATAATAAGATCCAATGATTGGAACTGATCCATGTCTTGCTCAATACGCTCCTTCATGCCTTTTGCCCAATACACAGATGCCGAGTAGGGAGGATATTGGGGGAAAATGTGACTCCTCTCGGTTATGGGAAACGGAACGACGATCTTGTCATACATTTCCTAATATTCATAATATTTTTATAGTTATCATTTATGTGGTGACACTGTTAAACCTCAATTTCATTTAAGCAACTATGAAACATTGAAAGCAATAAGTAAAATAATGTACCTTGATTTTTGCAAGCTCCAGATCCAACATGGATATATACAATGGATATTGCTGTTCAAAATCAGCCTTGACGATTGGTCTATCCAACAATGCTCCCAATGTTGTTATGAGCTTGTAAATGGATTCTGGTGTATCACTGGCCTCAAATCCGATTACCACAATGGCAGAAAGCCTTTTGTCCACATGCTCAACTTTCTCACGAAAGAGGTTGTAATCATTATCAAATCTGGTATCCTCTGGATCAGCATAATCGTATGATATCTCTGCATACGTGTCATAAAATTCAGTAAATTCGCGGTGTAAATCTTGAACATATGCCTTTAAATATTTTCCCTTGTTTCCGCCAATATCCACAACCTCCAAATTGTAAAACTCCACAGATGTGTCAAAAAAGTCCTGGAAAATAGTTTAGTGATGTTGATGTAATTTAATATTTATTATTACCACCACTCATTTACAAATTATGTTTGGTTTTTTTAAACGTATAGCATACTCTAATTTTCTTCATTTTGTCCAGAAACTTGTCATATCGTGCAAATACAAGATGAGGCAAAAAGTCCCAATTTTTTGCTTCACTTTCCTGGCTAAAATATATGGGAAGCTCGCTTTTGTTGGCATCATAAAGCTCCCGAAACAACTGAAGAGTGTCGACCGTAGTCTGTGCTCTTTGTTGGCCCTCAGATGGTTCTATTTGGAAAATTGGAGTATCTTGTAACGTAGTCCCTAGCCCTTGTTATTAGCAGGTTACATATTTCTTGAAGAAGATCAATAATTCTTGCAGGCGAACAGTAGTAGCGTGAGTGTCCCCACACAAGGCAGACGATGTGCATCATAGGTTCCAAATGTTGGGCTAATTCTTCAAATTCAGTATTTTGTATTATGTCGAGATAGCGTCGCAATGGCTTCAAATGCGCCAAGATATCTTGAGCTTCAGCCAAAGCGGCAACCACGTTTCTAAATGTTGACTTGAAGCATGGCCAGTAGGTACTGTTACTATTTTTTTCGGAAATACAAAATATATTTAGTAGGGGGCATAATATGGTAATGTTTTTATTGCCTTGTTGTTGTTTTCATAAAAGGAAATATGTATTCACGATAATTACGTTTTTTCTAAGATATTCGCCAATTTCCTAACTTTATCATCATTCAATTGACTGTAAATGGTCTTTAGATCCTGAACCCGTTCCTCCCAGAAGGCCAATTCCACGTATGGGCTAGGGTTCTGACCGGTTTTCAAAGGTTTGGACGGATCTTGTTGTAGCACTTCATTAATTTGCTGACTCCATTTGATCACTAATGTTTCCAAACTCGTCCTTAACTGTAAATCAACTTCTCCGGGACCCCTAAAGTAAAAATTTATAATGGGAAGTATGCTCATTTGCGTATTTATTATCAATAATAATGACCTTCATTTTTTATTGTTTCACATTACCCCTGCTCAAGCCTGCGCTCATTTTCTTCAATCAGGTCAAGATTTATAGGCATTGGTAATAAGGTTTTTCCTCTCAGTTGACCTTGAACTGTATAGAGGATAGAACAGATCTCTTGTGTTTGTTGTTTCAAATCAGCAACAACCGTTTCGGGCCATTTATCCTGGTTTACGTCAGTAGTAACCACTGGTCGTATTATCTAATATGAACAGCAGTATTTCAGTCGATTAAATGTTTCTGTTTGTTAACAGATGAATTCAACATTCAACTTTTAGCATGACTGGTACCTCTTCCACAAATGTCATCAGCGCATCAAGGGGCTGTGGAGGCAAGTCCCCAGCAATCAAAGCATCTCTGAAATTGCTATACTCATCAATCGGAAATGCCATTGGGGATTTCTTGATCATGTAGACGGATTTAGTTTTTACACAAGGAGGAAAAATTGTTATTGGAACGAGTACCCCTTCCTGGTTGAAATTGATTACGACAAACTAGACAAAGAAAGTTGCATGTAAATTGTATTTCCTAAATAATTGTACTGGGTTAGGTGTGACTTATAACTTTGTTCAGGGTACCGTTGTTTCTGCATTGTCGAAAAAATCAAATAGTGTTGCTTTATACTCTTCATTTTGTAAAAATGCTTTCCACTTATCTGGCTTGATTCTGAACGAGCGTGAAATGTAACCGTACACAAAATCAAGTCGCAAATCTTGTCCTGGCTCATAAACAGGTGGTTCTTTATTTCCCATCATCTGAGCTTGATTCGCCATAAAGAGAGCGGCATTTTCTCGCAGTTGCGATGTAGTTGGCTTAATGTCTCTGGTTTGCGTATCAGACTTGGGTTGAAGTGAGGATGTTTGCTGTTCGGAAGTTTGTTGATCAGAGGTTGGCTGTTCAGAAGCTTGTTGATCAGAGGTTGCCTGTTCAGAAGTTTGTTCATCGAAGGGTAGTTGTTCGGAAGTTTGCTGGTCGGAGATCTGTTGTTCGGATGATTGTTGGTCCATTTGTGAAGTGGAGGGCTGTATTTCGGAAATTTGCATATGTGATGGCTCGGGTGAGGCTTGAGGAAACTGACCTTCCTCACCTTCCTGAATAGAGGCCTCCAAGTCTTCCTCAGCTTCCTCCATCTTAAGTGTAGGATTCCACGAAATTCAAATTGCTTTAAAAATAAAGTATCAAATATACTTTGAAAAGTTTAAACTAAATCATCAATGATTGCTGTAGAATAAAATCGCTTGTTTGGATGATAATGAATCGGATATTTTCGAAATTGGCAAAACTTAGCGGTAACATCAATAACAAAGAAAATTCATGCAGCAATGGTAATATTAGCTGGCATCTGTTACTATAAATACCATTTCATGGAAGCATTAATATCGCACTTGTACATACATACGTACATACCGAGATACATACGGTTGTCCAGACCGCCATACAGATCAATATCCAAAAAACATAATTACGTTATTTACTTGAACGCCTACCAGATAACTTCCGGGTTAACCCTAGCTACGTTGCTACGCAGGTAAGTTAGTTGATTGTGAGACATTACGAACATAAAGTATTTCTCCTGTGATGCGCAAAAAATTTGTACTACGTATACTGGATTTTTGTGTCCATATGTCACGCTGTAAAAATCCTAGCAAGATTAAAACCAGATTTAAATCATGACTCAGCATGAGCAAAGTACCATGTGTTGAGCAAAAAAGTAAAATGGCAATACGCGTTAGTGTTATCGTTATGCCTTACTGGAGGAGATTCCCTAGATAAAACCTTTTTTGCAGATGTTTAACATTACTACAACATGGCGATAACTGATTTGGAGCGGACAACAACAGACTTTCATGAGCTTCCAAAATGCTTCACCAAATCTCTTTTTAATAGTTTGATATTATTTGTTATGATATTTGTTTAAATGTTCACGCAACTTTTTATTATTATTAAAAAATGTTGCTGACACAAATAACAAAATTTATTTGAAGATCTATCAATAATCATCATTATTATATGGAAGAAATTAGATTTACGACTTTGTTTAAGTTAGATAATCTATCGCAGACTCGCAATTAATTGATACCACACAAGGGATTATGCAAAATAGCAAGTAATGTAGCACAAACATCGCTGGATGGAAACAAAGAAACAATTCATAGTATATAACAGTCATATTTATTATATTGATTTGTAACACTCATACTTATCGCAGTTCTCTGCTCAAAGGTGAAAGGCAGAAAATAATGCTACTTTCGACTTCTACGTTCCATACGACAATTATTATTATAAACGTATTACTATTACCCATGTTTTGTTTATTAATCTGTTGATTACAATACAGTATTATGATTATGATTAAATCACATATCCAATGTTTTTCTTGATTGCTATCCCAAGACGAAAATACCTTCAGGTGTATGTCGATTGAAATCTTGGTGGCGAGATTTATTTTGGTGTTGTTGTATAAATCAGAAATGTGGCCTTAAATGTGATTGTGTAGAAAAAAACAAGTTCATCATTTCCATTTTTTCAGTCAGTAAAGCACAAAAAAATTTTTTAACAATTAAACATGGAGAGAACATTAATTTTTTTCATTGCCATAATATGCAACATTACTATGTGCATGGCGGACGGAAAAACTGCGATTTTTGGGGAAACGTGCAACAAGTCCATCCGTTGTAATATTGACGGATTTTTGAACTGTGTTAGTAACGTCTGTCAATGTTTGAAACCTGAGAGTATGGTATATGACGAGCAAAAAAATATTTGCATTGCTCTAGCCGGGGACGTCTGCAAGCTTGAAGGACTTGAACCCACCAAGAGAGGCGAAATTTTCCCCGAAATAGCGGAATGTGATAGAAACTCCCACTGCGGAGAAAATGGCACATGTGTCTGCAATTTGGAATACGTTCTTAGCAGTAATCGATCTTGCATACCAAATAGACAGTTTGGAGAAGCTTGTCTGATAGACGAAGACGCTAGTCATAACTGCCGACCTGACAAATATTTGCAATGTATTGAGGGTCGTTGTGTGTGCGAAGAAGTCAATGCATTTTATGATGAAAATCGTGGAGAATGTGTAGCAAGGGAAGGAGCTAGTTGTATCGCCTATGCTAATTGTGTTCCCAACGCCGCGTGTCCCTTCCGCCATACTGGGTCATATTACAGTAGTACACTTTGCGTAAGTTTTTATAGCTTAAACCCTTCAAAACAATAATCTTGTAAACTAAAACATAAACCTCATCCTTTTTAATGTTTTCTTAAAACTATCAAATTCTATTTTTATTTACCTTAATTAGGTGTGTGTACCCGGATTTTCAAGATCTCCAGAGGGTTTGTGCCTCGTCAATTTTGGGGAGCCTTGTAACACCAAAGACAGAAAATGTGGACATGATATGATGTGTAAAAGTGGAACATGTGAGTGTAAATATGCAGAAAGGCAAAAGTATGACAGAGATTTGAACCTGTGTGTAAGCTTGGTGGATTCGCCTTGCTTCATGAAGTTCAAAAACGAAGATGGCACCAAAACCAACGTTACGTTTCCCTGTGTGAAGAATGCGGAATGTCGGCAGGTGGAGGCGTTATACGAATGTCGCTGTAAGGAGGGTTACATCGAGGGGGATCATTCATGTGACGTGTTGTATGACCAGCCTTGTGGGAACAACATTGAAGAACCTTGTGATCGCTTAGCACCCTTGGAATGCATAAATGGGAGATGCAAGTGTGGCTCTGAATATTTGTACTACGACACAAATACCAGGAAATGTAAGGCTCTCATCGGAGCGCCATGCTTGGTTGGCTCAAAGGACTTTTGTACAGGAGGGTCCGAGTGCAGACAGACCAGGAACATGAATTCAAAGTATGGTCAGTGTAGATGCTCTGCCCATGATGGATATATTACCACCAGCGTTAGGAAGTGTGTTCACCATTTACTGATGAGAGGTTTTGTGTAAGGAAGTGAGTTAACGGAAATATACATAGGTATACCCAATATTGTATGTGTTTAAAAAATATATAATTGTAGTACGGGAAATAGAATAAATAAATACAAAATCTCTTTGTAAACTTGTAATTGGTCAACTCTTAGTAATGACTAACTTTATGAATAAAACTATTTTATTTGATTTTGATAACAAGGTCAAAGGTTGGTCACAACTTTTTAACAATGTTTTTATGTTTTATATACTGTATTATGATAGCCATCATCCTATCACATGTCTTCATGCAACAGCAAATGCACATATTTATTATATAAACAACATCACGTGAACACACATATATAATAATTTTCATTTTCTGGTAAGCGAAAGAATAAGCTCTCAAGAGTAAAGTATGCAGTATGACATGATCTCAAAAAATTCATTAATTCATCCAAGAGTCAAGATAACAAGCAAACATGGTCATAAAATGACATAAAGATACTGGATAGATGCTTTAATGGAAGATAATATGCATGATATGAAATATTAATTTCTCAGGCTAAAAATAACTTTGATGATAAACTTATACTTTGAATGATAAACACAAAAATATGTGAAAACGTGAGAAAACGTTTTTAATGTGATTGTTGCAGTTAAATAACTGCTGCAAACTTCATCATTTAAAAGTAGTCTCATTCGCCACAATACGTACTAGAACTGATTTGGCAGTCACCCATTACACACTAGAGGGCTTGTCCACCTCAATAAAACTCAAGTCAACATTTTAAGACAGGTATAGTATTTTTATATTTATAAAGCACGAGAAAAAGTATTAAAATTTACATACTTTTAAATTCGGATTTTAAGGAATGAAAAATTATTTAACGTTACTTTTTAACAGTTGATCAACATTTCCAACGTGAAGCATCATCTCCCGAAATTAAACATGCAGTTTGTGAAGCTGTTATTCATACTTTTTATTGGCATCACACCAACTGTGATGTCTCAAGGGGCTTCCTTATCTCGAGCTTCATTTGGAGAAGCCTGTAGTAGAGGAACACGATGTGATTCTCGCTCATCGTTGTCCTGTGTAGAAAATGTATGTCAGTGTGTAAAGCCAGAAGAAATGATGTACGACAAAAAGAAGGGAAAGTGTTTGGTTTTGTCAGGAGAAAGGTGTAGCTACACAGCCGTGGAAATAGTAGTGGATCAAACGCAAGAGAAACGATGGAACGAGAAACTAGACTGTGTGGATAATGCAGTTTGTAACAACGAGGGATACTGTGATTGTAGCAGCACACATTATGAAGATTATGAAGGAGCATGTGCCCCCAAGGGAATACAAGGGAAGAACTGTACAAAGGACAATGAGTGCCGTGCGGACAAAAATTTGATGTGCTTTAACGGTTTTTGTTCTTGCAATCAAACGGAATCAGTTTTTGACCCAGCCTACAACACTTGTGTGGCCAGAGCTGGAACCTCATGTGTGAAATATGAACGTTGTGTCAGAAACGCAAATTGTTACAACAGACAACGTGGTTATTACAGCAATAGTGGACACTCCCAATATGATTTATGCACTTGCTCGTCAGAATATAAAAAATCTAAAACGGGACTTTGCATGGCGAAATATGGAAGGTCCTGTGATGTCAAATCAGCGCCGTGCAGTGAAGAATTCTCATGTACAAATAACAATTGTGGCTGCCACTTTCCCGATCATCAATATTACGATCAAGGGACAGCTCAATGTGTGAGTTATGTTCGAGGCCCTTGCTCTGAAGAAATTGAGGAGGTTAACTTGGAATTCCCTTGTGTTTCCAATTCTGAATGCAAAAGTCAAAATGGTATTAAGGAATGTCTGTGCAAAGAGGGATATATAGAATCTGAAAAAAGACAATGTGATATCGCTTTCGGGCAACCATGCGGTAGTCCCTCGGAAAAGTGTGACAAAATGGCTAACTTAATATGTAAAAATGACAAATGTGCTTGCCAGGATTTTCAAATTTACGACCCAGAAATATCCAAATGCCGTGGATTGGTGGGGGCCAAATGTCTGTTGAATGCAACCAACTTCTGTGTCGAAGGAGCTAACTGCCAGAGCTATCGGGATACAAGCTTGGGTCAAGGGGTTTGCATGTGTTTGTCAGATGTACCACATTCCAGTAGAAAATGTACATCCGTCGTTTTAATTGAAATCGATGATAATTTAATTGATGCCGCCAATGGTACCGTTGAGTCGGTGGAGGCAGATGATCCTATCTATTAATCTAAATGTGTTTTACAATAATAATGTTATATTAGTTATGTATACATACCCATATGTCATTTACCATTTTTGTTGGAATAAAAAGCACATCATATACATAATTACAAAAAATTAGTAATAACAAAAGGCGTGTATCCATATTGTGAACTCCAGTGCAGTTCTTTCATTTATCTATGATGATTATATATTTAACACATGCTGGACATCGTGTTAACTTTTGGAATCATTTCAAAAACGAAGTAAAGCATACCCAACCTAAAAATGGGCAGATATACATAATATTCCATATTGGGCCAGTATATATTGTCGCCATATTACGGATGATTACTCAGACAGCTTCCATAATGCGCTTTTATTTTGACATGAAAACAGAGCAACCTTTGGTACTTTGCATACAAATGGCATTATTATGATGATTCTTTAATGCTCTGGGACTGGAGCTGCCGAAAAGGTAAAATATTTCAAGGTTATACAAGTGAAAAAAGTGTTTGCATTTTGCCATATCTTAAACTCTTTTACAGAATGTGATACCACTTTCGTCTATAATAAACCACTTGCACTTTTATTCAAGACCAACAGTAGATAAGTATTCTAGATTTCATCAAAATTTAATGCAGATTATAAAATGTTTGCAAAAAGATTTTTCCCTTTTATTTTGATTTCACAAGTTTATGTTATATTCTACCTCAACGCTACAGAGGTAAAATCCCTTCGCGCAAATCATGGCGAGCACTGCAACAAAACTATACGTTGTGACACTTCCTCTTTTCTTTCCTGCACAAGTTCAGTTTGTAACTGCCTGAAAGCAGACACCATGTTCTATGATCCTGTGATAAAATCATGTTTGGTACTTGTTGGCGAGAAGTGTAAATACCACTTGACTAAAAGTACTGACGAGTATGGTGAAGTGCAACATGACAGTAGAGGTGTATTGGAAGATGAACTGGACTGCGTTCAAAATGCATGGTGCAATAGATCAGGATTTTGCATGTGTGCAGGTGACTACGTGGAAGTAAGCAACGGCACCTGCATCTCAAAACGGAACTTGGGAGAAACATGCACAACTGACGGAGAGTGTAGACAAGATCAATATTTGTACTGTATCAACGGACACTGCGGTTGCAACGAGACTGTTTCAACGTATAGTGTTCTTATCCGTCAATGCGTGGGGAAGGCGGGCAAGGCATGCCTTGGAAGTTCTTCCGGTTGTGTTTACAACGCTGACTGTGTCGACGATTCAGCTTCCCTCCTTGGATTCTCAAAAAGGAGAATGCGACAATCTGTACAAATTTGCAGTTGTAATTCCGGTTTTGTCGCGGACTACTCTACAGGTTTATGTAGAGTTGGATTAGGTGGACAATGTTCCAACTTCAAACCTTGTGCAAGTGGGTTTAAATGCAAGAACAGCCAATGCGTTTGTCCCTACGAAAATGTTCAACTGGCTATGATTCGAAGTCAGATGTGCCTAAGTTTAGTTGGAGGGCCTTGCAATGAGACTGCTGTGCAAGCATTGCCATATGTATCATCAAATTCATCGATAAACCAACAGCTAACAACAATAGGGCAAACTTTTGAGTGCATTGATAATGCAAACTGTGCGCTCACAAGCAACGGCAATTTGTACGAATGTAAATGCAACGACAGATTTGTTGCAAATGGGGACGGTACCTGTGATCTTGCTTACGGTTCCAGTTGTAATGGAAATCCATACATGTCCATGGTCTCTGGGGTGTCCTCCAGCAGCACAGAGTTAGACGTAGCTTGGAATCAGGCGGGTTTATCATGCGACCGCTCAATACCTCTATATTGTATAAATGGAATTTGCCAATGTGAGAGCCGTCTATACGAATATGATTCTAACAATGGGACTGGGATGTGTTTGGGAAAATATGGGGCGAAATGCATACTAGGGACATCAACTGTACTGCTGAATAGCAACGGCAACAATGCAACTGTAAAACGATGCACTGATGGTGCGGAGTGTTTACAAAGCAGAGACGTTACTAACCCTCCTTACGGAAAGTGCATTTGTTCCGCGGGATTTTCCGTTTCCAGCAATAGAACTTGCGTGGAAGTTCAGTAGAGTCATTTTGCTATATAAAATAATAATAATTATTAGACTTTGGATTTCATTTGTTGAAATTATTGTTGATTTCTTTTATTATCTCTTGTTTATTTTCCGTTTTATATAAAGTTCAAGATTCAAGAAATTCTTAATAAAAACAATCTCATTCCCTCTAAACTTATAAATATTATCATTATTATTATGTACTTATTATTAATATTACATTGTAATAATTTGTTGAAATTCAAGTATATATTCAGCAATCAAAGGTATTCATAGCACTGTTTTGTTGGTGTGCCTAAGATTATATATATTTGTATATTGTATGTACAGATTATGAAGAATAGTTTATTGATTTCACAAAATTTTGCATTGACGTAGTAGATAATGCAATGCAAAAACTACATAAATATTATATAGTCGTAGTCGATGATTCTTAAATAAATTTTTAAATTATTATTATTATTATTCCATCCGTTAGAAATATAATGTGGCTAACTCCCACTTGAGTAACAACGTAAACTCATAACAATACGAAATTGGTAGTTTTCTTTGGCGCTCTGCACCTTTAAAATTACATAATATATCTCACAATCAGATTACTTATATATTAAAGCTGTGCAATGACGATTATCAAAGTAAAATTTGATTGTTGAAGTGTGTTTTTGTTGTGTGTGTATATGTGTGTGATTTGCAACACCTGAGACTGCTAAATACATACACAACATAATAGTATGGAGAGCATGTGTGGAAGCGGACAAATACCTTTTTTTCACTCACTTTTATGTTGTATGTATGTACATTTATATAAGGCATGGAGGAATAATAGAATTATTAAATAACTGGGAACTAAATAAATTTATATACAACCAAACTGAGATCGGGAAGATCTGATTTTGACTATAAATCTGTGTACTCGCCCGACTAATCATTATATTTTGTGTAAATACTTTTGACATATGAGACATGATTTTATAATTTAAAAAGTGTATAATATTTTGCTATACCTTTTGTCTAATATACTTTCAGAGGGTCATACTTTACTACTGCTACACTTATTTTTTTCCTTGTGTGCACCAAACTATCAAATTCTTAAAAATACGCTCGATTATTATTTTTTGTATTTTATTGACTCTCAATATAAACTACATTTTATAGGAATACATTTTTAAATACTGCTATATTTGTGTCTGGATATTATAAAGAGCACATAATTTTATATATAATAATAATCATTCCGATGATGATACACAACAACAAGTACGATTTCCTTATGAGATTTATAGCTGTAGAAATGGAAATGTGAAAATACATACAACGATACCTACTCACTTCACTTAAAAAATCTTAAAACCGCGCCGCGCGCTACATATTCGTTCACTATGCACTACTATAAGTACCTACATCAATATTAACAAGAAGAATCTGTCATTTTTGTCTGCTTAACCATGAAATTATTAATGAAACTGGAGGTTTAAGGCCGTTTTTTTAGATTTCTTACAAGACCACTCTTTGTTTGATAATTTAAATGATAAAATGCATGTAAACTACCGGTATATATAGCTGCTTATCAAGGAGGCAGTCCGTAGTAAATGTCAGAATAAAACTTGTGCATGTACTTGTGTTACAATTTTGTTTTGAAAGATTCATTTCATTATTGGTTTTTATTGCAAATATACATTTATCTGTATACCCCTTGCCTGTGGTAATATTGTGATTGTATTTCATATATGTATATACACATGAATTGAAGCGTTTACTACCAATAATAATATAATAATAATAATAAACCCTATATAGCATGGCTGTAAGCAAGAACTGCTTACTTTCTGTAAAGAAAATCACATTTGACAGATATTTCATTGAGGGCATTTTTATTGCGGAGAAAAAATCCTAACCCTTGCTTATCTCCTATGGGTTCATTTCATAACAAAAGTAATACTGAAACTACTGAAAGTATTTTTTACATCACATGACAAATGAGCTTTCTAGCTTTCGTTGGAGTTATCATTTACCATATGGGATAGGTATTTCAGGATGAAAAATAAACTTTTTCCTATCTTTACGTGAATGTGGCTAAAAAATCTTTTGGTTTATAAAATTGGTATAAATGTATGCCAAGTTTAACAACAAAAAAATTGGCCTAGGCATGTGGTCAGGGACAAGAGATCATTTTAGTTTTTAAATAAAATCTTTTCTTTCTCAAGTAGCAGGTAGTTATAACCCGAATAGCATGCGTTTCTTGAAGTGCTCAGTATGGTCCTTCAATTAAGCTATCATTTACTACAAGTAGCCACCCTTCTACCCTCCAGCCCTTGTACAAAGTAAAAATTTATCAAGCTTGAGGCAATTAGGTAAAAGTAATAATTGTCTCCTCATTGGAGTAACAAACTGTCCTGAAAACTTTTAAAAAAATTACTCGTGTCACACGCACGAAAATAACTTTGGTGTCAACAACAAAAACTATTTCAGACATATTTCAAAGAAAATAATGGATTTTAAAGTAATATTTATCTTACGTCAAACAAAATACCTACAAACATAGTTTGTATTACAAACAAGGCTTGGACAAGGAATTTAGTATTCATTTGCTATTTTGCAAAAAATATGCAAAAGGTTTTTTACATAAAATAATTCCCTTATTGAATAAATTAACATTTTTATTGAAGCTAATTTTGTGCACAAACATGATACTTGTTGACAGGATATACTTTTCTTTACAGAAATACACATAATATGCATCCAATTAAACTTTAATAAATCAGTCTTCAAGTTCAATGTAAGAGGTTTTATCCCCTCTTTCTCATAATATTTTTTATGGACCTCATATGGGTACTTAACTATTACTATAGCAATCATTTCCGCATTGACATTCTGACATTTTGTTCTGATCTCGAAATAATGAAGTAACCACGTGAACCTATTATATCGGAATGTTTGAGGTTAATAAAAATACATACCTAAATACCTATATATATATATAGGTTCTCAAGTAACGTTTACAGGAAGGACCGCTGATTTGAAAATGATAAGAATTTTGGTTGTGATTAATGTGATTTTGCGAAATTGCCTGCAGTCAGAAAGAGCAAGGAAAGTTTTTTATTGCCTTGGTTACCAAAACCTTGTTGTTTTCCCAAACTGGTATGTTATAATTGATTGTGTGCATTACACCCATTATATTACTCATTACTCAGTAAGGCTTGTAACTTACAATAATTAGTTAACATTTGTTGCAGGTTGTAATACTATATCCCCCTAGAATTCAGATGATGTGGGGTTGGGAATATCACTCTCAAAATAACTTCAAGGGTTTTGAAAATCGACCAGGCAGGGGTTTTATATCGTCTATTATTATTATTAGTTTTTGAGTTACAAAGTAACACGTTTGTCAGAGAGGACTCACGACGTGTTTAATTTTTTGTTGCATGTTGTAATGATAGCAACATGGTTTTTTTTCAATAGTTTACCCTTGTGGGATTGACTAGCGGAACTCAAAGTTATAGTCCTTGACCTGTGCGTTGATGGTGCATGTGTGCCTTTGAAATATACGTTTCAAGCATATAAGGCAATTGAACGAAAGCGTGAACGACCATCTTATAAATTAAATGACCCAACTATACAAGCGGTACGTGTTAAATACCTACATGACATATTATTGCTAGATAGATACAAACAAAGTCAAGCCAAGTTTATGTTAGGTAAATGTATAAAAAACAAATAATTCAATAAACTTTTTTTTCTTCTCAAGATGAAAAAAGTTTCATTTTGTCGACAACAACATAATTTCATTCGGGGAACTTTTGTGGAATTGCATTTTTTTGTGGACAACCATGTGTGTGTGTGCCCGTCCCGTCTGTTGTTCTCGTTGGAGGAAGAATTATATTGTAGCACACCATTCTCAAATGTTCATTCTTTACTCCTGGACTTAATAGTGATGAATAAAAACAAACAATGAGTGCACACACATAGCGACATACACAATATGCAGTAGCTTACAGACAAGATATACACGTAAGAAGTGGTAAAAATTGGCCCACTGGTTGGTTGGTCTACCCTAGTAAATGGACCATGTGAGAGGAGCAGAGAAAGTATACACTGTTCTTGCTTGTTTTTAAACTTTCAGGTGAACTCGCTATTTAAACAGGACTATACAAGAGTAAGATTAGAAAAAAAATAGTAGAGGAGGAGAATATGGCTTAAGTGAGCATTGAACAAAGAAAAGTTTTGAAACGGTCTGCTCTCTAAAATAGTTTTGGCACTTTATGTTTTTAGGCCTTTTCGATTTCTTTTTTTTTCTTTATCCGTATCTTCTTTTTTCTTACTTATTGAATTGGTTTATGCCTTTTTTCACCGTCAAGTTAATACTAGTATCGTTTTTTTCTTCTCCTTTAAAAAAACAATCTGCGTCCCTTACAGTATGATTTATATAAAATGAGAATTGAACTATATATATGGTATATAGTATACACATAATAATATCCCGTCTAGTGAAAGTTTGGAAAAGTAGTTTTTACCCACCATAAGATATATAGCTTTAGTTTAATTGTTTACAATAATAAGTATTCTCAGTAAAACGTATTAAAAAAGAGAGAGAAAAAAAATCTTTTTTTTAGTTTTCTTTGGCAAATTAAATAAGTGTTTTCATTAGATTGGTCGGTATGTTTTCCAGTTTTATTTTGAGTACCCGGATAGTGGTATCTTCTTCTTTTCTCTTCTTTAACTCGCGATCATGTTTATAATAAGTCATCATAATTAAGTGCTAAAAAGTAAATATATTATTAGTGATGATATTGTGATATAACATCTTTTCGTGGTTTGTAAAAAACTAATTTAAATTGTATTATAAGAGGTGTCCACTACTATTGTATTTATATGTAAGTAGTACCTTTTTCCATTATGGAATTTTTTATCAGATCTATTATAATCTTAAGTACATTACATCAAATATATATATAGATTTTAATATACTTTCATTTTAAAACTTGACTTTTTTTGTAGCTTAACTTGCAACGTTATTCAAACTACCAATACTCCTCTCATTTTTATTACAACATACATATATATGTTAATTAAAAAATTATTTACCATTAATATTACAGTTACGGTTATTAAGGTTCTGGTGGTTTGGTTGGTATATATTTCTGAGAAGATTGTGTATGGAATGCTGCTGCGATATTAGGTTTTCTTTTATGCTTGGTAAGTAGCATTAAAAAAGAACTTTATATTGCGCTTTCCCGATTTCTCTCCTCGTCCGCACTAGACGCGGCGCTGGATGCTCCACAAATGTGCATCTCGATTTCTGCGAGTCGATGTTCCACTTCCCATTGTTGTTGGCTGAGCTTCATGCTTAGGGTTGCGTTTTCTGTCTCAAGTGTAACCAACCTCTCCCTAAGGCGACGTATCTCCTGTAAAAGTGCATCTTGTGATGCCTCATGTAAGCCTATATTACTAGTGCTTCCAGCCGAACCAGATAGCCTTCGAACTGCAAGATTACAAATAAACAATAAGGGATAAGACACCAATTAAGCTATTCAGCAGCTCACGTCATCTTTCATATTCCTACTTTCACTTTTAGACTATTCGAAAGTCATCTTCTAATGGGATCAGTAATAATCAGCAAATATGTACACACTATAATATATTATATAAAAGAACATACCATACCACACACCATCTTAAATTATATAATATATCTACAACGAAAAAAAGCGATGTTTATTTGAAGATATAGTATGACTTAATACATTGTGCTATATAGTATATGTTATGCGAGGATTTTAAAAGCTGCTTGATTCGTTTCTGTTAGAAGGAAAATAATTTAATAATTCGGGGCTAAATGTATAGTAAAGCGCTTAATTCGTTTCTTAAGAATGACTCAGCAGAAAAGTAGATAAAAAATTTAAACTGGGGTTAAACTATTAGAAGTTTATGTGGGACTATAGATTTGGGTATAAATTGCATAGTAATATATTATATGTGTATGCATTATAAGAGCAAAATATTTGGTTATAATATATATATACATAGGTAGGTATACATATAATATATGTACGCAAGGTTTTTAAAAACTAACAGAAAACCAAATACCAAGAAAAAACAAGTTATCTGCTTGAACTACTGTATAATTATTTGGTAGCAAATAATAACATATACTTGTTCATATATATATATATATGTGCATGGCTCATTGTCTGGATTAAGGTAGCGTGAAGAGAAAATGAGAAATGGCTGTATGTATTTTTTTTATGATTTCCAATGGATGGAAACTGCTGTCTCATAACTATGTATCTTTTATAGAATTTTGTGTGTAATTTGCTGATTGATCATTTTTCCCTAATCTCTCAGTGAAGTGAATGAAGGTTGTAGAGTAAATTGTTGTTGTACCGGCAGCAATAGGATATGGTGATGGTGAAAGTTGTTGGAAGAAAACATGATCAGCGGAAAGAGGGGATGCACAGATGACGGACTCTGGGTCCATGGGTACTTCAAGATACGAAGGGTTAAAGACTCCAACATGACCCAAGAGGTTAGCTGGTGATAGAACCGTGGCAGTACTGCCGGAAGCAGCTGTACTTGCCCGTTTCTCACTACCCATCATTGAATCATGGGATGTCACGCTGGCACCTGGCCAAATCAATTACAAAAATTATCTTCCCGTAACTGCCTCTTCAAAATGTCAAATTGTGCGGAAAAAAACGCCAAGTCATCAAAAAAGATTGGGCAGTAAAGAGAGCACAGCTTTTGTCAATGCACTATTTATTATTGTGTTGTCTCAAGACGGAATGCCACAAAAATCAAAAGCTTTTGTATATACTTGCGTACATATGTACATACAAAATAATAATATTATTATGGTGCACCACAAGTTTCATACGAAAGACGTCTCAGTTGCATGAACTACATAACAATTTCGTCAACATGTCGCACATTTACTACTACTACTACACACGTAAGTCCGTTTTGCGTTCAAGGAGAAAAGAACAGAGATTTTTTGTCAAAAAAAGAGAGGAATAATGGTGAATGGGAACATAAATAAGGTGCAATATGTGTGTTAACTCGCTGAAAAAAGGCTGAAATTCATGATGGTGCATTTGGAAATACCGTGTATTTACACATATAGGTTTTTAGTGTGTGTACTTTTAGTCGGGTTAAGTTTAGAATTGTCGGTTATATGAACTCTCTTGATTTTGTGAATATACATATAAGTTGTTTGTCTGGTGAAGTGCATATATATATATACCCAATTATGACTATGTTTGTAACTGTGATACTCGTTTTTAGCATACCATTCCATTCCATAAACTGAAAAATTCCTTATGGTCGCATGCACAATAATTCATTCAATTAATAGGATTTGCTGAAAAAAACTTATAATATTAGTAAGCTTTTGTTATTGTGTTATCAAAGCAATGGTTGAAAAATATTATGTAGAAAGATATGAAATATTGAATCATTTCTTTTGCACAAGCTATTCATAACATTATATTATTTATAAACAAACTAAAAGCCGGGATGAACTACTTCAAATCAAAATCGGAAATTATATATATAAACAGTTGAGGTTGGTTGGTAGGAGCTTTGCGGAACGATTCATTTTAAACAAGAAATTTTTGTAAAATTGCTAGCAAAAGGATTGATAATAAAATGGAAACTATTTAGTTGAAAGCAGTATATTTATATCAAATTTTGCATCAAATATAATTTATAAGTAATTCGTTGATATGATGTGTTGAGGAGAAATACAATACACAATAAAGTAGCGGAAATAATAATTTTACTAGTTGTTTAAGTTGATACATTTCTCCTTCTGTATTTACTCACACTGTTATTAGATATTAAAGCAAAAGCTGCCATGATACATCATATTCATACATACATGTAGATATGTACATAGATTATCGTGCATCATCGTGCAGAGGCGCAAATATATAGAGATGTCTAGAGGAAAATAGATGTAAATGCAAAACGCAATTATGTATGTGCCGGTCCACAAATTTGTTTACCTGAGGTGTAAAAGTTAATTTTTGGTGTAAGGCCTGTCATTCCTCCTCCTGTCTTGTTAGATTTATCTTCTTCAGAGGAATGAAGAGATGAGTTGGATGTGGCTGGATTCGCATGTTGATGGGGAGCCGACCCACTAGGGAGAGGGCCAGTGGGAACACGCGGAGCTATGTTGGATGCTGTCAGTGCGGCTGGCTTCTCGGGCTCCACCGGACTAACCCACATTTCCTCCAGAGGCACTTGCCCTTTCGTCTCTACCAAACCTGGAGTTGAGTTACTACGTCCTAATGCGGCTACAAACATCGTTTTCCATTTTCTTATTATGACATTTCGTCCCTTCTCTCTCTCTCTCTCTTTCTCTCTCGTTACGTTACATTTTATTAATGTAAAAGCAACAACAACAACAACAACTATGTATAGACTAAAATGTGTCAGCTTCTCAAACTCATTTTCTAATGAGACCTTCTTCCAATAATTTTTTACATTCTTTTAAAATTTATATTAAAACACATTGAAAAAGTCTTGTATAGTCTACCTATCTAACTGGAAAAGTACGTTTTTGATCACGAAAAATATACTATTCTTTAGAAAAGCGACTGCCAAGCAAATGGATAACGTTATTAAGTATTTGTGCCTTTCATAGTATAATGACCATATACATAAATACACACATACACACCAAAATGCCAACACAAGATCACATATAATATAATATACACAGTATATATATATATGTTTTTTATAAACATCCATACTCATAAATTTTAGAGAATATTTCGGTAAATTCATGATCATCATAAAAAAATTAGGTATATTCCTGCTTTGATACAAAAATGGTACATATATTTATAGATTAGTTAGTATGATGCGTTGTATTGGGGAAGGTTTTTATTATTATCGCATGTAAAAATATATGTATGCAGGATCTACTTATTTGCATTATAGTAGTATATTAGCACAGCATAGTATATACCCATAGTGTTTTTTCAAAGGAAAAAAAAACGCGCGCTATAATATGTTGAGGCAATTGCAAATTAAATTTGTTTTGGTTGGAAAAGGCTAGTAAAATACGGGGCACAACGTAATTTCAAAGATTTTTAGTGCCACTGAGCGCGACTGCGTAATTCATTCCGTTTACCTAGCTGAGAGAATCAACTGCGCTGCAGAGAATACATTTTAGGGGAAAAAGGCTATTTAAAAAGCAATATGGTTGCGGGATTAAAGTATTATGGTCGCATTCAAAGAATTCGCTAGGATATAAAGGTCATTACTGTTTTTAGCAACAGAAAAAGTATACAAAAGTATCCCTATATAACTTTTCCATTGGGGTGGTACGTGAGAATCTTAGATTTAATAATATTCAAATGCAAACGATGCTTTCAACTCTGGTATTTACGTATTATTATTAGTAGTAGTTTCCAAATAACAAATACATTTTGTGTCAGTTTTCCCTTTTCTCAATAGATACTACATATTATACTTTTAGAGAGAAGCTGGAAGCAAACTTTCCACCACGGCATCTTTCTCGGAACATGAAACAAAAAGTTGTTTGATCGAACCACCTCACACAATACATAAATGCACAAAATGTTGTGACATAACTACTACAACTGCTACTTCTTCTCTTCCTTCCTTGGTTTGTTGTAATAGTGAACATAGTAGTGGTGGTGGTGCATTGGTACATCTAAAAACAAAAGGGAGCACAAAAGGAGAGAAAGCCTGTCTCTAAACAGAAATTGGCATTAAAAGTAGATCAATGGGATTCGGATTTGAGCTCATGACTTAACTTTCTCAAATGATTGATTATCATTTCTTGCAGAAGAAAGTAACTCGGATATCTCCTCCTACCATAATATTTATACTCCATGCACACACTCTTGTCCAAATCTTATTTCTTCTTCTTCTTCCCCAATGCATATACATAATACAATAATACCTATGTGTGCTATACGTAAAGGGTACGCATTACATAGGTATACCCTATAATTTGCTACTCAAGGGTTAAATACTTACTACTCTATAAAATTATAACAAGGCACATATATTCTTTAGCGTGTGTTATAAATAGATTCAAAAGCTTTTGATTGTAGTATGTTTCATACATGTTTTGATAAATCGACCACCCATCCCCTTGTTCTATTAAGAGTTCTCATTATCAAAACCAATATACAAGAGCCAATATTATACACCACACTCGTTTGATGATAGCATGATGACATGGTACATTGATTGATGCAGATGTGTATATCGTAATTTTAAGTGCCAAAATACATCCATTTTATTAGGGACGCGTCTAATAATACTACAAAAAAAGAAATATGGCGCATATAGTACAAAGGTGATAGGCACTTCTTGTAATATTATTAGGATTATTGTATATAGGTAAATACTGTATACATAAGTGGTAAAAGTGTACATCCATCTTATCTCTTTCTTTTTATATTTCTTCCCATTTCCTATTCTGATAGAATGATTTAACGGAGAATGTGACGAACCGACAAGTAAACAATTTTCCCTTATATGAGGTTCCCTTTATGTACGTACGTGCTGTTTTGGTAAGATGCACATACCCATGTGCATTTCTAGGGAAGCAGATAAACGTTTCGGTTCAACTGCTCTTTTTTATTGAGAAGAGAGAAACTCAATTCAATTAACCCTTCTAACAGTAAATTAGAAAAACACTTCATTCACAATGAACTTTTCTCTCGTTTTTTTTGGTCCCGACAATATATATACATACTGGACCATTATTAGAAATTGCCAACAACTCAAATATTTACTTTACATTTTCATTTAAGTTTGAAGTCTCTCAGGGATGACACATTTTATATATGGCTACTTTTATACATATGTTTTACTCAATAATGATGATGATGATGATGATCAACATACGTTCACTTACCCCCATCTTACCTTAAAAGATTTCATCGTGCAGTATTTTTTAAGCGCATTCCAAAATATTTTCAGCGGTAGCGTGATTTTATTTATGGGAAAAGGGATAATATAGGCAGCATATAAGGAAAACAATAAAAACTAGGAAAAGTATAAGAGGTGATTTTTGCTCGAGCAAATAAGGAAAAGCCTCAACCAGCTCAGCCAAACTTGTTGGAAGTGTTTTTTTATATTTCATTAGGAAAAGTATATAATTTAGGCAAAGTAGGGAAAGTTAAGAAGTATTAAATAAACGAAAATCTCTCTTACACGTTAGCTCACCTGCCGTACCCATGTTGAGTATAGAAATTTCACCAAAATATGAGCCAGGTTTCAATGTAGCTAACACTGTCTTCCCGTCGTCGGCGACAACTTGAAGTCGCCCTCTATTGACAATGTACATCTCCTTCCCAACTTCTCCTGTTAATTTAATAAAGATGATATTATGAATTTTTAAGATAAAAAAACTCCTTTCTGGTTCATACATGTATGAGCAGGAAAATATGAGCATGAAAAAAGTTCCAAAAATGAGTTTACCTTTACGACAAATGTAATCTCCGGGAGAAAACAGAACAGGTCTAAGTCGAAGCACCAATTCACACAGAAAACCAGCTTCCGTATTTTGAAAGATTTCTACCCTTCTTAACGTGTCCAAATGAACATTTATGGCTATTTCCGCCTTGAGTTTATCTGCAGACGGATAGGGTAGGAATTTTTTTTCATTTTTAATCTCAACTTGTACAATGCATCATTCAAGCCTTTTATTTTTATGCTGCGCTCGCTGCGCTGGTTTGGTAGCTAGACATTTTGTCTTTCCAGATGTGAAATGTTATTAGTGGGATATCAAGTTAAATTAAATAACTTACCTGGAAGGCAGCCGACGGCTTTATCCTCATCAGAACACTTTTGTGTAAGCCAGAGATAGTCAAACCATTTGATCACTTTTACCTGAAGATAACCTGGAACCCTTCTCATTCGCATGTATGTTTTCACTCCATCCAGTTTGGCTACACGGAAAGACAAAAACCACAAACCCACAGGATTTTATTAAGCGACCAGATGCCCTAATTTCATATATTATACACAAATGTTGTGGTATTATATTGGATTATTTCTGTGATGATAATAGGGGCCGACCTTAGTTGATTTCACTGTACAAATTGAAAATGGCAGGAATCCATTTTCCATTAATTGGTTTACCACCAACCGATCATGACATTACTCTGGCTTCTCACTGCAGATGAACGTACACTACAACTATGATCTATTTATATGTACCTAACCCTATGTAGTCAGAGGCATTCCTGGAATTTTCTGCATCTCTTGCTCAATTTTGTAACTATTTTAAGTATTCGTCAAGTTTTTTCACAATCAAATTATTTTTTGACTTGCTACGGCTATTATATTTTTTTGGCTACGGTTAACGGTTTTATCGTGATCATATTGGCAAAAAAAAGAACTAATGAATTTATTGAAAGAACAAGCAATTTCCGATGTATGTCAGTGAACAAAATAATATTGCAAAACATTCCATCAGAAATCCACCCAGCAAAATATAGAATAGAATGCATGTATTATTTCTCTTGCATAATCGCAATATTGATACAGACTCAATTTATTTGAATACGAATTGAAGCCGAATACGTATTGTTTAAAAAATGTCCAGTTATAAAGTAGCACTCAATTTCCTGACAACATTCATGAAACTTTTTCTCCGACTGTAATGGGAATGTCGTTAGAAGGTGACATTCATATCATATATATCAATAAAGTAGCTACTTTTTTGCTTTCTAATGTATTTTTTCACCCCTCCCGACTACCCCGACCACCCCGTGGAGTATGAGAGTATTGCACTACAACCTATATTTATTTATTTTTAAAAGATAAATTTTATTGATTCAAGCAGCCGATTGAAAGTAATTTGAACACTATCCAACATCAAGTTATTATGAACCCGTGATGCAATTTTAAAATACTGCGCTTCACTGCATCCGTAATTTAAATCAGGATATCCAATTTGCAAGCAAGACACGCCAGCACAACTTGTGCTTTTTTTTACTACCGTCCTGTGCGTCATTCATTCCGTTTCTCTTGTACAACATCTAAAATCTGCTCAAAATGATATCATCTTTTTTTGTAACTAGCTGACTTCCGCTTTTATGAGTAAAATCCATTTTATAGTATTATATATACTTTCACAGTTCAAGATTACGACGAGTTTGATGGGATGAGATCATTTGAGCTATCTGACCTGATATGGCTTTCTCCTCAAGTACCAGGCCAGCAGATGCATCTACTTGTCATTAGCAATACATCTCATCAGATTTCAATAGCAATTCTCTTTTACTCGTTTCCCCTCAGCCCCAAAGCCAGCACAATATATATATATTATACCTACCTACTACAAACATATAAATATATGGACCCTATTTTGTGCTGAGAAATGTGTTGCTGGAAATGGTATATAAAATGATGAGAAAAAGTAAACGTTGCACACATAGTTTCTAGTTTCCCTATTCGCCGCACATCAGCACACCAGAACCCGTTACATCGGGAAATCGGGAAATGTACGCGTAAATTCGTATATAATATCATCCAAGCCAGAGTGGAAATAAACTGCTGGAGGCAATGAATAATGTAATCGTTTATGGTTCTCTGTTGATGGCTTTCGAGTCACTATATGCATAAAGTACATTATATTTAGCTCGCTCACACACAATCAGTATTATAGCTAGCAGTTTAGCATTTGAGCGGGCAAAAGCGCCTTACACACACTGCTTTCTCTCTATTGTCACTCTTGTTTTTTGCACTATTATTATAGCAGCGTGGGAGACCTGGTCCTTCTTTTGCGTTCCCTTTAATATCCCACTGAGGCTCCATTATAATATTGTTTCAACATGGCTAGTAATTTTTCTTTCCATTTCGCGTATACTTAAAGCGTCTCTTTTTAATGACTAACAACAAAACACGACAGAGGAGCAAAAGGGTATAAATATATATACACTTCATCATATAGAGCTACAACATATGCAACTACATACATACATAATACAAATATGGCTGCCACCCGACCAGCAGTATGTTTTTCGTTGCCTCGCGCTCAAACCATTTCGTGACCTAAAACAATCGTAGCAGGAGCCATGTTCAATTACGGTTTCATTGTAAGCAGGCAGGCGATACAATGGTTGAGGTTTTATATTTTGGAATTTATATATATTACATATACATATTATAATATATATTTTAACTCTCATCATCGCTATATTTTCACTTTCTTTCTCTCTCTCTCTCCCCCACACACACACTCTGTCGGAGTTTTGCTTTCGCTTGTCTAAAACACGTTTCATATTCATGTTTCATACACAAAACAACATTCTTCAGAGAAAATGATCAATTTTGTATGAATATATATTGGATTTTACGATAGGGGTTTTGCGTTATCCAGCTCCACTACTGTCAGTTCTGATGATACTATAATATACTGGTGTGGTGCTTTCCAGAAACTTACGTTGCTACATGCCTTTTTTCACGCTACGAGCGTTTTCTACCGTTCTGTTTTAATACATGGGTAAAGATATTGCAAAAGGTAAAGATAACTGTAGTGTGTGAAGATATGCTGTTGTGATAAGGAATTATATTTTTATGTCTGTGCATTTGTTTCCATTGGCTGTAGCAATCGTCATATGACAAATAACGTGAAATTGTTGTATTGTAAATTATTATGTCATCAGTAAACTGTTGTTGTGTTTAACAATAAATTTATTTGTTTGATCCAGTCAAAACAGCAAATACTCGTATGAATTTACACCTATTACATACTTCTTTCGCATTTCGCATATTATGATACACATAGTTTATGGATACAAATACCCGGTCATAACAAATCTTTGTGCGAGCTCTCTCTATCTCATAGAGTTTTTTGAAATTCAATACACGTCTCTAATCATCTTGACTTGTTATTTATCTATATGTCTCGCTGGTTTGATAGCCATATAATACAACGAAAGGGTTTTTGGATTCCTACAAAAAATGTTTCATCCTGTGAGTTGAATATGTACACTATATAATGTGTAGATATGTGTATAAATACTATTATATAGATACGTGGATATCTGACATATTCCTAGTCGTAAAACTGAGGAAATACTTATATGTACTTATCTCTGAAAATTTTAGTGATAGTAAAAAAAGTCGAAACCCCGGGCATATAGAGCAAAAGGAAGGACGGTTTTAAACGAGAAATTCATTCTGGGACTCTTTAAAAGGTTTATGTGCTCCTCTGTATGAAAAATGATGATGCCAAAGAGGTATGCTGGTAATTTTGACTGGCGAATTTTTTCTCCGTACACGTACAAGCTAAAGAAAAAATTGAACGTCACTTTCAGAGGCTCCTGTACATAATAACTGCTTGCCTCTTACTGCTACTTGTAATATGTAAATACCGAAAATTTGTGTTGATGCATCAATGCAAATTTAAGTAAGGAAATGGAAAAAAGTGTTCAAAATGATTCGCCAGCCTTACATCAAATAAAAAATTTAGTAATCTTTCCCGTGACATTAGAAAATACTATATCAGACCAGTTCAAAATATTTTCCCCCGATCGATTTCCTACTGCTTGAATCTTACAGTAAAGGGGCAGGATTTAGAGGATTTATCCACTTTGTAAAAAATGAAATCTGTCTGCTGGAGAATACCATTTATAGTAGTCCCAGATGCTTATTCGTATTCCTAGCCGACCGTTTGCCATAACGGTCCCTTTAATCTATCCTCTGCTCGAATTGGTTCAATAAAAAAACTGAGTAATTTAAAGATGCGCGGTGTGAAACATATATGTATAAGAATTGAAATGAACAGCCAATAAAACAGACTAACCTATGTGTGCACTTAATTCTATCCTGTATACGTGCAAGATTATGATTATCATCTTATAAGTTATAAAAATCTTTGCAGCAACATTTCACGTGAAAACTCTCCCTTTAAAAAAGTAGGGCAAAAGTAACCTTTGCTGAGTACACAAAAACGGCAGAGGTTGCAATTCTGTCGACGCGATGCACCCTTTTTCCACATTTGTATGCATAACAAGTGAGAGAATCTTCTCATGTTCGCAACGAGCCACCACCACCATCCTCAAATATGGACCTTAGCTCAGATAGTAGCGTAGTAGTAGTATGGTAGTGGTGCTTGACAAATGAAGGTTAAATATATAACTTTGTAGAAAAATATATTGCTGTCTTATGCGTAAAACGCAGAGAGTTGTAAATAGAATAGAATCTCAGTAATAATGATGTAACAAAGGAGATGTGTACACGTTCCAAATATAGAACATGAAGTAGATTTTGTTTCTAAAAATAGAAGGATATTATGTGTATGTGTCTTTTAACCACAACGAAAGTCAATAATTTGCCAAGTCTTATCTAAAGTTAGATGTATGAAAAAAGTATTTTTGCAGTTACTACTGCCACTAAACATTTCCACAACGGCTTCATGAGTTATACACATGTCCTATATTCATCTCTAAAAATTTGGGAAAGACCTAACAAAAAAGTTGAAAGGTAGTTGAGCAAAACGCTATATACATATATAGCGCTATACTATACATACACTGCACACTAAGAAAAAGTAGCCCAGGTCAAATAAACACCCATAAAAGACTATATAGATCATACCATCTTCATCTCTTGTGCAAACCAAAACACTAACTTGCAGTGGTATTTTTGGAAAAGTCGCGAAATTGGCTACCAAAAATAGAACACACACCTAATACCAGTTTGCACATAATACATGCAATGCATAATAATATAGTATGTATAACAGACAGACTAGACGAAAGATTTTTTTTTTGTTATATATGCATCATTAGAACGGCAAAGTAATAACACTGTATTTTCGTATTTAAGTTGGTGGGGGCACATAAACCAGAGGCAAATTACGAATTTCACGACTTGTGTGTCCGCCTGTCCATTTTCATCCATCCGGTTTTGTGTGACAACATCTCTATAGATCACATATGCCCCACTTTTATTAAAAGGCATATATTTTGCATTCCAAATTCCAATATGAAAACGTCTTCTTCATCATCATGACAAATGAATACGTGAGGCTATACATATGTATAAAATCATTGGTGAAACCATCTTTTATTCGTTCATTTTTTGTAGTTTCATCTGCTCCACTCTGCTTCATTGTTATTCACTATAAAGCGTTTTATTTGTGACCTACGTATAAGGAATACGTACATGAGGGGGAATTGGGACTTGTGCCCATGTAAAGCTACTTAGCTACGTTACAAGAGTTTATGTTTCTTTAAACATTATTCTGGAAAATAATAATATTTTGTGTACGTTAAAGATCATTGTAGTGACTTGAAGATGTTATCTCCTCTGAATTTTAAAGGTGGCACAAACATATAGTGTCTCCC
>JAHZNC010000702.1:0-21824 GCA_027744095.1 Zhuqinia jingwanae | reverse complement strand
GGTGCAACTAGGGTGCAACTAGGGTGCAAGGGTGCAACTAGGGTGCAAGGGTGCAACTAGGGTGCAAGGGTGCAACTAGGGTGCATTTTAGTAGGACCCCCAGCCAATCTGTTTTCCAATCTGGAGGGGCTCCTACTATTGATTGATTGAGTGAGTATTGACTACATGATTGACGTTGGCACAATGTGCGCCAAAGTTCCTGACGGATTGTCCCTTCCAAGTCCACAGAAATGCTGAAAACTGTGTTGCCGCTTTACTTGAGGGACTTGGAAGGGAAATGGAAGAATTTGACCAGAGGGCAGAAAATATCCACATGTAAGTAATATTAAATGGACTTGCATCTCTGATGGTCTATGGGTGCCAATTAATGTTTTTATTGATTATATTTGAACAGCCCTTTCTTGGTTGGACGACTTGCCATTGAAGGAGCAAGAAACCATGCTTGCCGTAGCCATAATATTAAGCGCATGGTGGAGTTTACAGAGGACAATGACTCCAGTACACTCAGACAAATCAAAAGTTTTCTAGGAGAAATTGTCAAGCTGTCATTTGAGGTTGTATTCTTGAACAGACCTGTGACATCAGCTATAGATGTGCTGATTTCGCCTGGTAATAATAATTTATAATTCAGTTAAACACAAAGTTGTTTATATAATTTTTTACTTTACAATAATTTTTTTTTAACCATAACCACCGGAGAAGAAGCGATTGCAAGGTCATCCGAGTTTGATGTGTAGGGTGCGACGAGTGCCTTCTGGGGCAGGGTTTTCCCCAACGCCTTGATTTTTTATGCAGTTAGCATGATTAACCCCCCATATTTCGGACGAGACATTGGAAGCGGACTTTGAAGTCCAAGCCTCAGACGGGAATATTCATAAGTGTCACAAATGTTTTCTGTCAGGTGAGTGATATGGGAGTAATTAATGGTCATATGTAAGCATATGCTCCGTTAGAGTACGCCTATTGTGGTATTATATCCAATCTGAATGTTACTTGTGACCTGTTCATGGCAACCCATAAATTCGAAATGCCATTTGTTATCCGTTGGATGTAGGCAGAAGGATTAACAATTTCTGTAGGAACATCGACAATGCCAACGCGCTTGTCAGTAAAATGCTCCGTATTTTTTCACTGTGAGAATCTTTTCCTTTTAAACTTTTTTCTTCTTCTTCTGCTATTATCAATTGTAATGTAATATTATTTTGTTTGTAAATAGTTCACAGGGAAGTTCAACAGTGGTAACCAGATTTCTTGCAATAATAGTGCAATTCAAATGTAAAGTAATGTACTAACAATACAAGCAAATCTGTTTATTGACATTTTTTGTTACCTTATTTATTTTATTGTTCCTTTATTTTTTAAATTTGATCAATTAATTAAAACATAGCCGCCTAACCTAACCTATATATTATATGAAAATACTTATTCATCGGCAAAGAGGCAGCTAGTTGGCTTCGTACCTTTCATGTTTCATAAATCTTTGGAGCTCTGGAAACCAACCATGGGTTGGAAATGCAAACCAGGAGCTACACTGGTTGACAAGACGAATGGGGGTGAGTCTAGCATTTTCTGCACGCTGTTGAGCCAGCATGAAAAGGGTTTCAATGGCAATTCCTGTAACATGGGACAATTTCTTGACTTCTGCAATTTGACGCGTCTTCTTTGTTGGACCATTCGGGATCAGCCTCGCATTTGTGACATCCGTCGGTTTTAAGTGGATTCGCAAACCCTGTAGCACTGTAAGTAGATTTGGTGCGTGGCGATAAATCGTTGGGCTGCCACCCTTTGGATCCAATTTGTTGTCAGGACCGAGCCAGTTGAAAAGGTGTGAGGAGGAAGGCCACTCTGGTTTAATTGGGAGATCCTTCATCAGACGCAAGTGAACGTGGATTTTTTGGGTCAATAGACGATCAAGTAGGCTCTAAGCATGACCGGCGTTTGAAACGTCAACACGACAGTTTGCGATCCTGATGTCAACTTGCATGACTTATGTATGACTCTATGAGAGTGTAGAGGATAACGGCAAGTGTGATTGCATTGGCATCATCCTGGGATCAATTGCTCGGCAGCTTCCATATGGTTTTTAAATTCTTTCTGATAAGCGTGTGATATATCAGTTATTGCGTTGCATATTAGGCGATGTCTCGTTGTGTTTGCGATGACATAGTCGATTCCAGTCGTGTTCATCAACAAACCTCTACAGAACGTTATCCCTCTCCTCGTCAAAAGTGAGCATGATTTAGCTGTCAATAAATACGAATCCACTGATTTAAGGAATGTATATGCTGATGTGCTCATATTTGTGACATCCAGGCTAGTGTCGCTCATTGTAGGACGGATGTTTAAGATTTTGGTTATCCCCAAGTATATATGATGTTGCATTTGTAAATATTAATTAAAGTGTAGTAGGTGTAAGTTAAAATTTAAGTTTAAGTTTAAGTTAAAGTTTAAATTATTATTGTTATTACAAGCAGAGCCATTTTCCTTGTCAGCACGTAGAGCCTGCCATGCTGAGCGAACCAAGATTAGCTGAGGCTCAGGAACGGGGGACAAAGAAAGTTTGAAAGCTGATTTAAAAAGCAAAAAAAATAAGTACAGTATATGTATATAAGTACAGTATGTGTATATAAGTACACTATTGCATTTCATTACATTTACATTTGATAAGTTGTATTTGATTATTATTATTACATGATAATTGTATGGGGTTTTGGATAACTGTTCAGCCAGATGAGCAGGACATAGAAGATGATCGTTGAGGGATGCCATGTTGACACAGTTGGGACGCCAACAGAAGGACAACTTGTACTTGGTATGAGGGACAAGGGCAAACAGATCTTGGAGTGGCTGAGAGGCGTGAAGGTAAATGGTGTGCTGGAAACTGACGGAATTGGTATTTTTGGTAGTAGCAAGTCAATCATCATCATCATCCGTTGGTTTATAAATCCGGAAAATGTTTTTTGGACCTTGGAAAAGCCGCAGTAGGGTTATACTGTTGCGAATTCCAAATTTAGAACCATACCGTATTATTTATCGAAGGGGTGGAAGGGGTCATATAAAATTTTACAACATTCGGGTCATACACTGACGTAAAAATCCTATTCCATTTGGATGAATCCATTTATTTTAATTTTTTACAAAAAAACTACTCGAGCTAAATAAAAAGAGAAAAAGAGTTTGCTTACGAATTGAGAATGTTTGGGTTGGGTTACTGGGTTATGCTCTGTTTGACTTTGAGTAAAATGGGGCAAATTGACACAGCGCGCCAAAGCAAAAGTGGACAAATATGTAAACATTGTATTAACCAATTTAAACTGTTATACAAATAAAGATGTTTAATTATTTAAAGTGAATTAAATAACATTGCAAGTAGTACAATGCCAAAAAGTAAGTGTAACAATTGATGAAAATACACAGAAATTGAGTACACAGAAAATAGATTGGGAAAATCCCAGTGCAAAATTAGTATATTATATAGGGAAAAATGTTTGTTTAGGCAAAAAAATACTTTTTAAGGTTCACATAGTATAGCTTCTTAATATTGGCATATTGATCTGTGCATCCGTGAGTAGAATATCTTTTAAACTGTTACGAATTTCGTCTTTGTGTCTTCCGGAGTAAGGTTTTAGGGTCTTGCTTTGGACGAGGTGGTGAACCAGCGAAGCACGTTACTTAGTATTTTATATCGGTATTCTAATTATTTTTAAACTAAATTACTAGTCAGCAGGTAGAATATTCATTCAATAAAATGCATGTAAATGCATGCAAGGGAGCGTCCTTACTCTATGGCTCTCCCTATTTCTTTGTTCAGTCAAGCGGCAAACTCAAATGACATTTCACCTGGGCTTCAATGGACAAAAAACCTTTGTTCATTTGTTTACATTTTGGGTGGTACAGGATTGTTATGGCGGCTGTCTGCGTCTGTACTCTGTATTTGTAATCTGTACTTTTAATTAAATCTGTATATTTTTTGCAACTCGCCAAATTTCATTTTCTAATTACTAATTACCAGTAATTATCATAGCTTTAATTAAATTAAATACACGTGACCGTTGCAGTAGTTAGTTTGCTTTTACAAATTACGATTGTAGTTTAAAGGTGGGTTTAAAAATGTACGGGGTTGCCCGTGTTGGAAAGGATGCATCAGGCGTTACAACCTTGAATTACTGGACAAAGATTAAGGATGATGTGAACAAAACAGTTCTGTACTTTTAATTAAATCTGTATATTTTTTGCAACTCGCCAAATTTCATTTTCTAATTACTAATTACCAGTAATTATCATAGCTTTAATTAAATTAAATACTACACGTGACTGTTGCAGTAGTTAGTTTGCTTTTACAAATTACGATTGTAATTTAAAGGTGGGTTTAAAAATGTACGGGGTTGCCCGTGTTGGAAAGGATGCATCAGGCGTTACAACCTTGAATTACTGGACAAAGATTAAGGATGATGTGAACAAAACAGTGAAGAAATTGGACGAAGATGTGGACTATTACAAGGGCGTGGCCGACTTTTACAAGGATGTTGTTCACAACACACATGGTTTACTCGACAAACAAGACGCTGAAATTACAAGACTTAAGACGCTTTTGGAGAAAAGGGTACTACTGCAGCAAGAACAAAGTGCTTCAGGACTGAATGCCCCAAATCCTGGAGATGACGAAGACAGAGTTGCAACGGATGTTTTTCCGGAGGAGGTACCCAGCTAAATACTAAATAAATACCTCTTTTTATTACAGCTTGGTTTGTTTTAAATTTATTTATTGTTGGTCAGGTCTGGCGAATATTCCTGAGCGAGTTTGTCCATCCACGAGACATTTACAGCTGCTACCTCACTTGCACGCTCTTCTCAGAGATTTTGGAACCCGCAAAGACGGGGTGGTTGTTTGCAAATGTAATGTTCACAAAATTTAAATAACTCTCAAATAGTATATTTGCGTGAAATATGACTTTTCTGCAATGATTTAATAAATTCTAAAAATTAATGTACATAGGTGTTTCCAATCATTTGCCATCATCTGGTTGAGCAAGACATTTTGAACTGTAGAGCTACGTGTAAGAGTTGGAGGACTGCTGTGGACCTTCGTTTTGACCCGAGAACGCAGGATTTGTTTGCAAGCGTAATAATCACAAACCTGAATTAGCTCAAATTTTAATTTGTAAGTAAATGTGATAATTGTACTGAAATTTTTTTGTAGGTATTTCCTCTCATTTACCATCATCTTAAAAAGCGAGACATTTTGAGCTGTCGTGCCACCTGCAAGCGCTGGATGACTGCTGTAGACCTTCGTATTGACCAAAGTATCGAATCAGCGACTGACAACGGTTCAAGTTACATCCTCATTCAAGATTTTTTCAAAAATTATGATCAACGTTATCCACCACCTTTTGTCGTGTTCAACTTTCCATCTCCATTTCGACACTATCCAGCTTTCGATGATGAGCAGGATTTTCAGCTATTGCAAGTAGACCCTGCAATAACCCTCCACCCACGAAATCCCTTTCTTGGAAGATCTGTATCCATTCTTGAATTTTTCAACACGGAAGCATTTGTGAATGAGGTTCTTGGATTTTTGGAAAACGTCGGGCAACACATTTCTTATTTGATGATTCGATATGCAGATACTTGTACTCGGAATAAAAATTATGGACATGTACTACAAGTTTTAAATCAAAGCCTTGTGCTGACGCCCAATTTTGAAGGTTCTTAACCTGGATTTAGAAAGTCTTTTGACCCCACGAGAAGTGCTGCCAAACCTCTGCTGTCCCTCCACTTTGGAAACTTTGATAATTAATGCGTTACCTAGTGACGGTTGGGTTGAAGAAATGCACCTTTTCGCAGATCTACTTTTCTCTGATTCGAGTCAACATTTGGTTCGGCTGGAAATCGGTTTTTGGAGTCAACGTTTTATAACATTCAAGTGGCCAAATCTCAAAGAGATGAAGTTGCGGTGCGTGAGATTCGAAAAGGACCTTCTGGGACTTCTTCAAATTAACCTACCCGCTTTGAAGTTGCTCCAAATAATATTCTCGCAAAGCATCAGACAGATGCCATCGGTTTATCATCATTTGCTCCAAATTACAAATCATTTTCCGGAGCTATCTACCTTGGAACTGGGAAACCTCACTGAGGGCTTGATAAGCACCCAGAGTGCCATCCCATTACCGGAAGATCTTTATGCGTCCCCTCACTTGACAACTTTAAAGGTGCTTCAACCAATGACTCAAGGTCCACTGTGGAGAATCTTCCTTCTCCGATTCCCCTTTTTGAAATACCTGTACATTCAGAATGATGGAGCAATCCCTGTGGATAGACACGGGTGCTGGTCGTGGTATCCAAATGCCAACCCTCGAGGCGATAAGATGGAGATAACCACGGCGTCAATATGGAAATTGTTCCCAAGGTTACAAATGGTAGTTTACGGCAACCGTTGCAGTGAAAAGTATAATTGTGCATACACCAGAGATGGCTGCTTGATCCAAATGCTAGATTTACCAAAAAAGTCATGCTCATCACAAGCATACGATGAATATCTGGATTTATTTTATCATCAAAACCCTTATCCTTATTAATTATGGTTATTCTCACGACAGGGTGTCATATATTGATTTATATTGACATACATTTGTTCAGGATCAAGATCATCATGCAGTGAAGAAGAAATTGAAAATTGTATATTCACCTTAATTAAATGTACTACAAAATTTAATTAATTTAGAAAAGCCAAGCCGCAAAAATATTTGTTTGCACTTCGTGATATGTAAATATCCATCGTCAAAATTTATTTTTTGATATAATTTAACCCTCTTCAGTTTATTCAACTTACTAAAGTGGTTAGTAGTTTTAATGATGTGTAGTGTTCAGATAAATGTAATAATGGTAATAAAGAAAACTGTTTGGGATATGTGCGAATTTTTATAATGTCAATGTAATTATGCAAGATTATTAAATGATTGGTTCTTGTAGAATTGGATAAAAATATGTCATCCTTGTTTTATTGAATTGTACCTGGGATCACTTGTTTCACGTGACATTTTGTATTCATGCAATTTTACAAAGTACTGATGATTTTTACTTTTAAAAGCGTACTTCTTAGAAAAATAGTTGAATTTTATTTAGGCCCAACATAAACAAATAAGAATGCATCTCATATTCAGATAAGAAAAACAGGTATAACAAATACCTCGCAACAAATATTTCATATTGCCCATTGTAAATATTTTTTTAATAAAATTCCATAGGCGTATTCAATTTTTTAATCTAAATGTGGTGTGGCTTGGTGGTGATTGCGATCATTCAATAAAAAATACGCATTCAATCATTTCGGTGTATTTAAATGCATGCATGGAAGCCAACAAACAACGGCAACATGAAAGCATCTTAACTCTACAACTTTTCCCATTTCTTTGTTCAGGCAACAGTAGTGAAAACTAATAATGATAATAATGAGTCATTATTAATGATAAAAAATTTAATTTAAAACATATGACATTAAAGTTACTTAAAACTTGGAAAATAAAATACAAAAAAATATTTATTTAATATGCAGCAACATCCGTGTACTGGTAAGCAAGCATGGCAAAAGCCCCATGAAACCAGGTATTTCGAATGAAGTATCTAGTTGTGTATGAAAAAAAATTGGCGTTTAAAAAAGTGTCAGCTTTGGATGCAAAGGACGAAGTGTGCAAGTGAAATAAATTTATAAATTTTATTGGGTTAAAACATGATACCCAAGAATGTTTTTGTAGCAAGTAAAAATTTTGTACAACCTTGCAACAAGATTCGCCAACCTGTTTCTAAAATCACTAAAAACCTTGTTACCAGATTCGCCAACCATTTGCTAAATTCAAAGAAAAACTTGCAGATGCATTTTAAAGCACGGTTGCAACTAAAGCTAAACCATCTAAACCCCATTAGTAAAATACTCCCTATTCTATAAAACAAGCTTTTTAAATGTACTCTAGTGCACATTTCAAGCGCAAATGACGTTGACGCTATTCCAATTCCAAACACCAACAGGAAAAATATAACAAGAATTTGACCAGACATTGTTGGGGCTACAACGAGATCATGATTCATACTCGGATTAAATACCGCTTGTTTTTCAGCAACAAAATTGGTCCACCACCCCCACAGCCCCGACATTTCCATTCCTCTTAACCGCCATCGAACGTACGGTGGCACTTGCCCTTCCATCTGGAACACAAAATTCTTTTTCGGGTAGGACTGGATTCCAACTGAAATGTGCTGTTGGCCTTCCCTTTGCAATTTTATGGCAAATTCAAAACTCAAATATTCGGGGAGAAACACTGCAGCTTTGGAACAACTTTGCAAGTGTGCATAAAGTTGTTGTTTCTCTTCCGCTTTATATCGTTTTACGGCATAATCTTCAAATTGGTGAGAATACTTCCGCCTCGAATTGAACTTCAAATAAGTCTCGTTAATCACTTGTGTCAGAATTTGAGATGCATTTGCATGAAAAGAAGTGTGATTGTAAACCTTTTCCATAAACTGCATTGGCTTTCGTAGTAATTCTACGTAAGCTTCGACTTCAAAAGAATATCGACCATCGAGTTTCATGTATACCGCGTGAACTTCAGTGTTGAAGAAACATCCTTGTTGTTCTATTCTGTGAGGAGTACGAGATGGAGGATCTAAGCCATGCTTATTTTTAATGCTGGTATATCCAACTTGGGAGTATATGGTAAAGTTGTCCCGGACTAATTCATCAAAGTTTCTATATGGCACAAGGCGTCTTGGTTGAACCATGTTGTAAACGTTAGTATTCTTGTACGCATTGCTCAGTACAAGGGCCCCAAACAAAGATGGTATCACTATAAATCTGGCAAATGGAACTTTCAATAGTTTGTCCGGAAATGGATTTCCCTGTTCCACCAACTGCTTGTAACACGCAAACACATTCAATATTATCGACTTAATATTCAAAAGACCGTTAGGGTTGTTTGTCCAGCTTGTTGTAGTAGCCACAAGAAGCATAGCTACCAAAATAGCAGCCCACGCGTTAGCCTCGTACGGAACTACAATTTCTTTGAAGGCCATGCCTTCCTTGGGCATGACACCACAACTGACGAACCTCAAACCGTTGGTTCTTCCCTGCAAAAAGACCGCGTAATGTAACGGAGCATATTCCCACAAGGTAAGCATGTAAAAAAACAGGCCGATCCCTCCCAACCGCCCTTTATATTTGATGCCTTCACTCACGTTGCAAAAAATATTATTTTCTGTTTCCAAAACCGCGTGTCCCATTATAATTTTCCAAAGATGCGCATACGCCAAATTAAGGCGAGTTTCTAAGTCCATAAATGTAAACTGTTGAATAATTTGGTCTGAACTCTGACAATCCCTTAAAATTTTGATAGCTATTCCTTGTTTATCAAATGGATCCAAAGAATCAGTTTCCCATAACATTGCTTCATGGCTAAGGGGAAACGACATTTGTGACAATTCTTTTAAGTGTCCCAACGTGCCAATCTTCAAATCCCGTAATCTGAATTTGGATGCTGAACTCGGGTATTCGTTGAATGGAATAAAATCCATAGCTCCGAATGTCACCAGAGTTAGCTTATCCACCCAGGCGCAAAAGTAAATTGATGTACATTTTTTACTTTTTCCCGTTTGCAGTACGACAAACACATCATGAGATATGGAATGTTGACGATATTTTTCTCTTTGCTTAATTAGCTCCAGTATGACTTCCACTCGTGTCAACCCGTATTGTAAGGCGTACTCTAAATCAGGGAGCACCATGAGAATAGCAGAAGGAGTGTCATAATAAATTAATGCATTTTTGTCAACTCCTAATCTTAATTAGCTCCAATATGACTTCCACTCGTGTCAACCCGTATTGTAAGGCGTACTCTAAATCAGGGAGCACCATGAGAATAGCAGAAGGAGTGTCATAATAAATTAATGCATTTTTGTCAACTCCTAATTTGTCGTCGTATACAAATACAGGTACAATTAATTTGTTGATGGACATGGGTGCTTTTGGTGATTTATACACATTCCAGTAATCTACTTCTTGGTTTGAAGTTGGAATTGTTGGTGGATAAACAACCATTTGTGCAAAACAGCGCCAAGGTTTTGATTGAGAAGCGTACGCCAAATGACTGAGTGCCAGGCAGTATATTTGTTCAGTTTTGTTCACGAGCAACCTGGAATAACTGCAACGAGAAACAATATCCTTTCCGGAATTGTTTCTGTGCGACTCCAGAAATCCAATCGGAACCCAAACGACGTGATCGTAGAAAACATGATATTTCCAAAATCGCCCCTTTCCGGTGTTGTTGGTGAGTGTGGCTTGGCGTAATATAATGGGATAGCTCATGGAGTCTATGTTGATACCTCGATGATTGTCAAGCACAACAAGACATTGTTGATTGTCGAATTCGCTCAGTATTTCTTGCAAGTTTGAAATTGAGTGAACTTCTGTTTTATGAACGTCAACGGGAAGTGGAAAAAATGTATGCTTTGAAGTTGCTGTGCGAAAAATTAGGGAAAAAAGAAGTAAATTTAAAGGAGAAAAGATCTTTTTATGACAATCCATTTGAATGGGAAAGTATGTGATATGTCGGTTCAAAAGGAGAATGACGAATGTTTATTGTTGTAGCTGGTTGCTAACCAGAGAGAAAAACGTTTCAGGCAGGTCTATTGGAAATACCAGAAAATAAAACCTTGCAACGACGTAAAGAAGATATCGCTTCTTTCTTGGTAAAATAATTTCTGTCTTTGTAATTAAAATCAAGTAAACCCTTGTAAAAGTTGTGATCAACCTGAATCTTTTCTCCTGGTGTGTTATTTGTTGCTGTTTGTTGCTGTTTGTTGCTCACCGGGAAGGGTTAACAGACGACAATTACAACATGCATAAAGACGCACATAATTATGCTGCTCTGATGAAAATTTTAATTTGAACCTTGACCGCCACCATGCACTTATTGTTGGAAAGGCATGTGGAAGTTCTCGCTTCAACGATTTGTGTTATAACTTGATTGAAAAGGTTTCCAGGAAAAACTAACTAACGGTCGGGGGAACGGACACCATGCAACACGAAATGAGTATACACATCTGATATGAACGCGGTTCTTAAAAATCAATAATGTACAAAGAAAACAATTAAGTAGCAGGCATATTTTAAAGCCATGTACCAACATACATACATACGTTCTATTGAAAGTGTGCCCATTTATAATCCAAGTCTCCAATAATATGATGAACATATACACGCGTATACTAAGTCCTAAATCAATATCCCTTCCTGTCCAAAAAAAACTAGCTACGTATTTTGTTTTCTTCTGGCTTGACAATCATATTCCTAGCTTTCGTAAACCTACGTTTCACTCAGTATTCAATATCGAAAAAGTTGGTAAATCGATGGCGCCATATGCCAGAATTAAAACATTCATGTTTCTAACACACACACAATTATACTTATAAAGTACAAGCTAATTTAGTTTTTCACTGAGTATGACAGGAATCTCTAGACTTATCCGGAAGAACGCTTCCCCATTTCCCTTTAAAACCTAATTTTCATGTGATCATGTGCCGCCGTATATATGAGATATGTCAATCGTAGATCAAACTTGAACTAATCATGCAACAATGTCGTACAATATATATCGCTTATCATTATGCAACGAGAAATCATCACCACCGCAACACGGAGTACACAACGGCCATGCCAATAAATGACACGCAAAAATGCTTTTGACTTTTGTTGTATGGAGATGTACAATGACGAATGTCATTACAATTACTAGTCCAATCTACTTATGAAATTACCCCCTTTCAGTCAACAAAACTCATTACGAGAAAGTGTTTCGGCAATAAGGATCAAAAAAATATGTTCTTAAAACAATAATTTCCATACTGCATGCACATTAATATTTATAAACTGTAATGATGAAGACAATATATGACAGAAAATTAAGATAAATCTTATCATTTCTTCTATTTGATTCTTTTCTTAATGAGTGACGTTATACAAAATTAAACAAACAAATATAATGTTGCAAGTTTCAAAATTAAACATGGCTCTAATTTATATTATTGTATGATATATTTATTGTGATAGAAAACTGTGCACACATTTTTTGACTGAAATTCAATTATCCACTCATAAAAATAATGTGAAGTAAATAAATTAGACTACATCGAATTTTTACATCCGTTAATTATCAAAAATACATATTAATTAATTTTTTCGTTATTCATAATCATCACAACACACAGTATAAAATGCGAAGTTCCCATATTTGGTGGGAGTAAACAAAACACATTATAAAAAAGAATGGAAGTTTTGTTGGGTGGAAATGCACAATAGTGAATACATATGTATAGATAAAATATTAATCTAACCTATTGATTAAATTAATTTGTCAGTAAACAAAACTCATTACAAGAAAGGGTTTCTGCTAAAATGGTAAAAATATGTTTCTTAAACAATACCTTCACTATATATATGCATAATAATATTTAGTATTTTTCCAGCTGAAATCACTTATTGATACAATAGATCACATGTCTCATCGTACTACTTCAATTCAAGCCGCTGTAAATCTAATTTGATGGATTTTGAGTGCTGTTGAATGGCAGTGAAAAAATATTTTTAATGCTAAGATGCACTCCATACGTAATGTGACAATGTGTGTATTCAGTTGATACTCAACGGTACTACATAAACATAATGATATCAAGCAGATGCACGCTCTCCACCGGTAAGCTGATAGAGATGAAATTATTGGTTTATGAGTGAATGTATTTGCCTACATACCAACTTCAGATAAAATATTTGATAATAAAACTCATTACGGAAGCTTGAAGCTCATTCATGTGTCGTTGTCCTTTGTTAAAATAACGATAAAAGAAGCCACCACATTTCTCTATTCGGGTTATTATGTTATCATGAACAAGCAATCAAAACCCTGAAAGTTATATTGAATTGAATTTACATTAAAATATATTTCAATCCTATTTCAAGTTGTTAATGTGACGATTTTTTAAATACAAAAAAAGTTTTATCATTTCAATTTTTTATTAATTTTTTCTCTCGTAATCTACAATTTATTTCGCCTTTTCATATATTTATATACTCACAATTTATCCACTCAAAATTATTTTGAATGGCTGATTCAGAAGACTACGCATTTAAATTTCAATATTATTTATATTACTCATGTCAATAAACTGTATATTTTTTAATCTAGATGATTATGACTTGTAATTAAGTTGATAGCACACATGAATTATAACATGAGATGTTTTACAACTAATTGCCCACATATAAAGTTTACACAGTACAGGTTTCTTGTTTACACTTTATTCTAATTCTACAAATAAAATTGATGTTTCTTCTGATCCCTGTGTATACACAGTTTATGACGACCTTCCTCATTGCGTCAAACAATATAGGACACCACGGGATTGCTTTGTTGCATAATAATTCCATAAGCCACACGACAAAAGCCAAATTACATACCAAAGATTAGCACGGCCAACACATTGGAAATATTTGCGGTTTTGTCGTTGTTCATGACAATTTTGTTGGCCTCATCTTCCGTTTTAAAGTAGCCTTCTGCCTCCAAGTATTTGTACGATTGTGCCCTTAAATTTACAAGATGTACTGCCACCATTTTGTTCCACCATTCAAGAACACCTGAACTTTGAACACCTCGAACCCGCCTAAATATAAAGTTTGGAACCCAACCCCAAAAGGAAAATATTACCTTATGTCTTACCAAAATCTCCTTTCCAATTGACATCTTCTTTATTCCCAGTCTTCCTCCCAATATCCCTGCCAACTCAAGAAAGCGTGTATGGGCAACAATGAACGCAGTTTTGTTGCATTTTTCAAGAATTTGTAATGTGCGGTAATTGGACTCATGTGTCAGGTTAATAGCCGTTTGGCCACGACCGCTTAAAGTTAGCTGTCGTTTTGCTTCCTGTTGAAATGGGGACAGGAGCAGGGCAGATTTATGTTAAATTATGTTACTATGTTACTATTAGTATGTTAATACGTTTGAACATCTCCAACACTATGAATAAACACTCCAGCACATAAAAATAATAAAGACTTAAATAAAGCATGACTTAAAAGATGAAAAAAAGCTAATTCGTAACTACCTAAAGACAAAATTATTATTATAACGCCCAATTGGCTTAAAGTAGATAACGCTACGATTTTTTTTAAATCCATCTCAAAATTAGCTAAAATTTTATAACGTTATTTTATTTTCAAATGTATTGAATTCGTTGAGGTGTTTTCAGATCCACTTGAAAGTCTACCTCACTTCTTAATTGTGAGAATGATTCCAAACGCTGGTCTCGGTCAGATAGCTGAATTTTGTGACTACTTTTTAGCCCCGCATTAATACAGCTTGTAAATGTATCCTGGTCGACAACGCAGTGGCTATCCACGTACAAAGATTTTGGTTCTGACCATATGGAAAATGAACCATTTACAATTTCATCATAATTTTCAAAGGGTCGAAATTTTGGGGGTGCTATGATGTCGTACATGTTGTCGTTCTTATATGCGGCACTTAGCACAAGTGCGCATAGGAGCGTACCTCCAGCAACAAACTTTAGGGATCCTCCACTAGCTCCTTGATTTTGCAGCAGCAGCAGTTTTTCTGGAAAGGGTGTTGATTGCTCAAGAAGGCATTTTGTAACAGCTTCCAAAATTCCTGACCATTTAGAATTTGAACTAAGATACATCCAAGTTGTAGGAACCAACAAAATAAAAATTATTCCCGTCGCAATCCACACACCAGCATCGAAACTGGAAAGCAAAATGTTGTGTGTACTCTGTGCACGACCCCCATCCAAATATGTGTCCCCACAAGCAATAAATCTCAACTGACTTGGGAGAAAATCAAATGAGAAGTAGCGCAAATTTGTGTGATCGTATTCAACAAGCTTCCTTATAATAGTAAATGATGCATGGTTGATTGTTGATTGATTTGGAATTTCTGTGAGGAAATTGGAACCAATAATATTTTTCCAAATCAGGGGACCCATAACACACTTCAATATATCTTCAGGTGCAAGTTTGCTGTTGAGCGGATAACAGTTTCATTGCAGCGTAAATTACCTAAATCCACGAGGGTGAATCCCCAGTATGAAATATTTCTTGTTTTAGATAGCTTCACGTCAATCTGATTCAATATTTTGGTATGCTCAAACACATTTAGATTTCCAATTTCATTTACAGATATGTTTGAATTGCCCAGAGGTGGAAATGCAAGTATTGTGCATGGATGCCTGAGTAGTGGGGAGGATGAAGAAAAATATGAAGCATGTAATATTTCAAATTCTTCCCGAACATCATGGTATAAGAGGCTACGCTGATAAGAGTCACGCCAGTCCTTGTAAACTGGCAAAGCTTCAGATTCCAGCAAAAGGATTCCAAGCCTTCGAATTGAAATTTCAAAGTGTTTTGACAAACCGGAATATTTCCATACTTTGAAAAAGTGGAAATTTTCTGGGGAGGAAGGAAAGAGATACACATTCTGTTCATAGTTCCAGGGTTTGCTTTGAGACACAAAAGGGGCATATGAAATCCGTAGACAAAATGTCTGATTATCAAGATGCCAAAAATATTTGGAGGCACATATTTGGGAAATGTTTTTTGATGGTAAAATTGAAGGACTAGCAAGGTTTTGTTGAATTTCACAACCCAATTTGTGTGGTGCGTTAATGTTGTACGTTTGATATTTTGTTGTTGTTGTATGATGTACGATTAGAGGGTACAAGCGTTTCAGGGTTATTGGATTGTTAAAAGATATAATGTCCACATCCTGATAATTTATTAGAGAAATGAAACAGGAATTACAGGATGGGAGCAGAGCACTTAAATCAATTTGTCTCGTGATTGAAGATGGTTTGTTGCAAGGGATTGAATAGGAAGTATTAACAGCAAATTCTATTATTTCTGTTTTAATGCTTGCTTGAATCAAAGTGAAGTGGAATAGAATGATGATTTTTATGGAAAAATACATTTTGAGCTGGAAATAACAGGCTAAACTCTGAGTAATTATTTGGAACGGGGTGAAGTACGACAAACGAGGTGGATGGCTGGCTTGTCAGAATGGTTCTTGGACTAAAATTGCGTTTTTGTTCAATGATTTTGCGTCTTACATGCAAACTATTTTAATGATGTATAAAATATTATGGAGTTGTAGATTCTGCTATACAAACTTGTTTAATAGTTTATTATTTATTTAATAGGAAATACACATCGGTTTCATTTGGAATTGGAGCACATACGTTGGATAAAAAATCGCTGAGAAGTTTATTATGAGAAGGAGCATTTGTAGTGGCACGTTTCATGAAGTGAGCTTAATTATTATTAAAATTGTGTCTTGGACATCTGAAAATCTTACAATTTTATTATCCAGTATAAAATGTGGTTTGCCGTTAATGATTACCAAGTATTTTTTTAAAGGACCCTGGCCCGACATGACAAATGATGCTTACTAATGTGCATTACAAAGTTGAGAGTTTGCTACTTTGTAGATTGAAAGGTTGCTTGTTGAAGCCTTGTTTATAAATCATTATGAGTTATGTTTTCCATGCAACTGGAATGTATTTTATGGAATAATGAATAATATATCATTTTGAAATTGCTGAAGGATAGGTTTTAATTGTTTTTTGATGCGATAATTTTTTGACACTCAGCTCCATGAATTGGTATATATGTTATTTCTTTCTCAATGGCACTGTCAATATTAAACAACTATGCTACAGAAATGTCTGGAAAGTTCACTCTAACAGCATTTTTTGGATTACTTTGTAAATTATTTACAAATGTTTTAGGTGCTCTTTCGCGACATCAAGTAGAAAGAGCGTTTAAAATCGTGTTTGTGGTTACTTTGGTTAAGTCATTTTTTATTTATTTATTATGACCACCTCCCACATTATCACCCTTTGCATAGTATCATAAAACAAAATCAGTCATCATACCACTTAAAATGTAATACCATGTAGGGAATCCATATTTTTTTAATGTAGTTGTTTCTATCATAAGTAATATTAGCATACAATGGTTCATGATATTATCTGGGGAGACATCATTTAGTGAGAAATTATCTCGGGGGACAGATAAATTAGCTGGGGAGACATCATTTAGCGAGGAATGTGACATGAGAGAATTTATCTAAGGGGGAATCATCCAGGGGGAGAGATTTCCCATGGGGAGCAGTTTTGCTGTGGGTGAAGACCGGGGAGACATTCAATGAGGGGAATAATCCGGTTACCTATTCCAATAAAAGTACATAGCTAATTAATTTTAATCAGTAATTAGAGCATTATTGGTCATTAGTAAAATTGTGATGGTATTATTTTACTCAGTTATGTACAGACATATTTTCATTATTTTCATGTTCATTCGTAAATCTTTTGTAGCTTAGGCGCTATCAATCTTGCAAAATAGAAAAAAATGTTGGTGTTATAAATTTTTGTGCCTCCATTTTTTTATTAGCAACATAGTCATTTAATTAAATAATATATGCCGTGGATAATGTGCCTCCAACTTTTTATACTATTCCAATATTTAGGATCCAGTCTGGCTGAGATGTATACCAAACCGGGTTCCGATACCTGTGTTTCCACAACAGATTCAGAACCGATGGAAATCAACTTCTTAATAGATCAATCTTCAACACATGTACTTAAACAAATGGAGAGAGTAATTGATATTGTGGACGACATTTCAAAGGAGTATCCAGGTAAAAAAATAATACAAACAACATATTTCCATTTAAACAATATTTAGTTGAATTTTGAATTTAGAAATATTTTTTAATTTATTAATTTAACTTTTGAAAAAAATAGGCAGTAAGTTTGGAATCTCAGGTTTTTCCGATTTTCCCTGCCCAGTTGTTAAAGCTGACGGGATTTGTGATGCCAATGGTGGATTATTATCCATCGAAGAACCGGTAAAAGGAAAAGTGCCACTATACCACAACAATTCGTAAATTTTATCTTTAACCTCAAACAATTCAAAACTCAATTTTGTAAAAATCCAAACATAAAAAAATAAAGTGCACGATTTTTTTGTGCAGGGAAGGCTGCTACTTGTTTAACACAGCCCTGACAACGGACGGACCCTCGATAAAAACTGTCGTCAAAAAGAAAACCAATTTGGATTATCTTCCAAGTGGGGACAGAGAGTCCGGGTTTGCAGGTTTATATTTATCCGTGGCTGATCCCAAAATGCAGTGGACACGGGGAGTTACCGGCAATCCCAAGATAGTTTTTGTTGTCACTGATGACGAGACTCATGTGAACAAAATAAGTTGGCATACAAACTTTACCAGCAAGCTAGAGTTGAAGGGGGACGGCACGGATAGCTGTACCACAATGCACAATCCAAGTTCTCAACAAGTTGGCGACCTGCTCAAAAAGGATGGCATAGGTGTATTTGTTTTATATGCGACCACCGCAGTTGGAACTGGCCCAAAAATGCTTCAAAACTGGAAGGATGGAATGACGCCCACAGGACTTTCGCATACATTTTTTCAACTGGATAAGACCAATCAGGAAATTTTTGGGGGGCTCAAAGCTTTTGTTAAAAAGACTTGGGGTGGCAAATCTGTCTTTATTTCCTGTTTTGATCCTCCCATGTATAATACATTGGGGCTGTAATGATTAGTGTAATTTAATCTGTAAGTTATATTAAAATTTATATATTGCGCAGTCAAATCTGGAATTATTTTGGTGTTCCTAAATTTTGAGGTCTGGATAATAGGTACTTGTGAATGAATGCAAAAAATATATTTTCATGCTGGTCGAATGTGTGTTGTGTGTCTTTGTTTTCCAGTTGGCATCGCTAAAATTCTGGGTATATCTCATTGAATGAATGAGTATACTTTGTTGAGAGTCTCTAAGGTATACTTTCTTGATAAGCATATCTTGCTCCAGCAAATCTTAAATACAAATGAAGCAGAGCCAAAAAAAAGTATACTACTCCATGCACCATGCTCACCAGCATCAGTGTAATTGCATACTATTGAAAATTGTAACACAAAAAGATTTCCTGTACATGCGAGATAACTGATATACCATCATATTCGCCAATTTGCGTGGGTGTATAAGTGTAAATATATACATCCTTGTGTTAAGAGAGAGTTCAAGGTAAAATCTTCTGCAACGCAATATTTTTGCTTGTTTTTTTTGTAAGATTTGGCGAAATGAGGAGAGAATATACGAGACGTCGTAGTATTATTTATCTATTATTATCTTGTCCTGTTTTGGGAGATGATATCCATTTATTTGACAAACAAATTTGATGAACAAATTTTTGATACAATAAAAGCGTTTTAAAAGCACGGTTATTTGTGTGTTTCTGTCATCATGACAAGGTTTATAGTTTGGACGCAGATTTTTGCGTTATACTTTTTTATTCTGAGTATCACGTCAGCGTCCCTTGCGTCAGAATGCGATCGCTTTGGAGTATGTTTCAAAAAATGTGAAGTGGTCCGAGAAATGACCCGTTCATGCATGGAAGGGTTTTTGCTGACGGGCAATAATACTTGTGTTCCAGAAGGTAAAAAAGTTAAATGCATCTCTTTTTCATTCAACAAAATCACCATAAATTAATTAATACTTTTAAAAGAGACTCTATACAATTATGTTTAAACATTTTACCATGTATTTAGATCCAGTTTGGGAATTACTATACCCAACCGGAAATCAAATAATGCTTATCGACAGTGTTGGGAGTGCACCAACCAACATTCCTACAAACTCAGCTGGTCGCCCCACCTCCGTAGCTAATGACGCGAGAAAAGGTGTCGTGTACTGGACAGATAATGCTGAGGGAAGAGAAGCCTTGTACAAGTCGAGTGTAGACGATGAGAAACATCAACCTGAGATGATTGTCAATACCGGGATTAGTGATCCAAAGGGAGTAGCTTTTGACTGGATCACTGGAAATGTGTACTTTATAGATTATGACCTGTCCTTCATCGCAGTTTGTGGACAAAACAAAATCAAAATCAGTTGTGCGGTGGTTGTACAAGAAGATGGGAACTATCCTAATGGGATTGCCCTTCATCCAAATGAAGGGTTAGCTAACAAAAAGTTATTTTATTTTTAAAAAATTAATGAAATTAAATATTAAAAATGTATTTTTCTATGCATTTTTAGCTTAATGTTTTGGACAAAGCCATTGAAATCTGATGGCGAAGGAAGGGGAGTTCCTCTTAGTTCTGTCATTAGAAGAGCTGGAATGGACGGGAGCGAACCTACGACCATCCTCTCCACTGGTCACATTTGGCCCAGATCCATAACCCTTGACGAAGATAGCTCCCGAGTTTATTGGTTGCCTATTTTTGGGGACAAAATTGAGTCTGTGGATTTGAACGGGAGTGATAGACAAGTCATTTTTGTTTCGGAACCTCCTTTTGTGATGGACATTTTTGGGGATCGGGTATTTTGGATCACATCGACTTCCAAGAAAATAATGGTATAGTTCAGTAAAACATGGAAAGTTGATCAAGACAAATAATGTATCTGATATATTTTTAAAAAAATTACAGAGTGCCAACAAATTTACGGGTCAAGATGAAGCTACAATTATGGCAAATTGCAGTAAAGAATTAACTTCAGGATTTTCTTTGATGCATATTGCTAAACAGCCGATTCTTCGAAGTAAACTGTGTGCAGATATTAAGTGTGAGTACATTTGCGTTTTGTCCGGAGAAAGTGCTCAATGTATTTGCCCTGCAGGGCTGGTCAAACGTGGAAACAACTGTTTCGGTAAGATTTTTCATTACGAAACCTGAATTGATAAATAAATTTTTGAAAAAAATGAATTGATAAAACAAAAAATAGGTGGTCTTTGACTTTTAATTAAATAGTTGATGAGAAACACCCCAAACTTTTATTGGCGCAAGGCAACAAGTTATTTAAGACGGCGGTAAACACAATTGGAGTAAACGTTTTCGATGAGATCCAATTGCCGTCGGATATCCAAGTAATTAACGCCCTGATATACAACCCAATTAGAAATGCGCTTATCATCAGCGATATAAAATCCGGCAAGATTTCGGAATATAACATGAGATCAGAAAGGTACAGGGTTTTGGTAGAAAATGTCAATGTCATGGCAATGGACTTTGGTAAGTCGATATGCTAAACTGTCATCAAGACAACTTAAATAAATAAGTGCATGATTTTTTGATAGTCAATTAAAATGGGGGTGGAACTTCTTTTAATTTTTTCAACAAGACTTGATTGGTGAAAATATCATTTGGGTTGATGGATCCAAGCAGACAATTGAGGTTTTTTCATTACGGACACTAAACAGGGTCGTTGTGCGAAGACAAGTGAAAAATCCGGATGACATTGCGTTTTCTCCATATACTGGGTATATATTAAATTACGTATTGGTAATTATGTTGTTTTTTTTTGGAAAAATTTGATAAACCAAAATTGTATTTATTTTAAATTGTCAGTACACTCTACTTGTCCAAATCTGGGGACACCGGGTATGGGAATCATATATCCAAACAAATATACAAAATACATTTCGGCCAAGGTTCCAACGACGATACTTTGCTTGATGAGTGTAAACACTGTACCCAGCCTGTAAAACTGGCCTATAATCAAGGAACGGGTGGTGTTCTTGCGTAAATAACATTTACTGATTTATTTTATCAAGATTCCATTTCGGCTGTTGTATGAATTGCTGATGTATTTTTTTATTGTGCAGAGCATTCTCCGAAGGTCCTCACGTCACCTTACAAACGGATTACATTGGCAGAAACGGATTACATTTTTTGGGAAAGAGTCCTTCCGTT
>JAHZNC010000701.1:0-27519 GCA_027744095.1 Zhuqinia jingwanae | reverse complement strand
CATTTTGCATGGCAATTTCACATTGCTCATATTGGCTATTTTTCAATGCGATCACATCACAAACAACAAAAAAGCTGGCACAGGTCTCTCCTCAAAAGTTATATTAACATATAAGTAAAGGGATATACGTATATGATAGCATGACTTATATATGACAACCACTGCGCCTTTTTTATTTTCCAGTTTACCTTTGATTGCCAATTTACTTGTTGGTCATTTACTATGGTCAAATAGCAAACACACAACAACATCAGCAACGCTTTTATTTTGAAAGTATATTATGGCGCATGCATCTGTACATAAATAATATGAAAGTATATAGGTACCTAAGTTATATATGACGTTGTTTAAAAAAAAAAAAGAGTTACGGATTTTTTTGCGCACATTTTTCATTGAATAATAGAAAATGGTCCGTATAACAACACTTCATAAAAAAAATTCCCTTCAACCACCACAACATTTGGTTTCGCAAGGCAGGACATGGAAGAAAGTAGTAAGGGATCGGTTCTACGACTCAAACTTTTCTTTTAACCCTTTCTCCGCATTTGTACATTCTTTCATACAAAAATCCTGAACAATAATAATAGTAAATATAAAGGAGTTTAAAGTCTCTATCGTCGGGAACATAGGTATGTATGCATGTACGTGTCCATAGTCCAATCCAATGCACTGACCAAACAATCCAGATATAAAAATCTGAAAAGGCGGCACTACTAACTTCTCTATATCCCCATTTTCAATAGCTCCGCATAAACAATGCACACATGACTAACCTATTCTTGTTTTGTTGTACTTTTCCAGTGCCATTTTGTTATCGCCGCCATCATTGCTTCTACTGTATTTTATACTGCTGCATTGCACATTGCAAAAAAATATATATCGACGGTCAATTTTCTTGAGCTTGCCGTTTTCTCCTTTATATATATTTTTTCTCTACTGCTTGTCCCTTGTCATATCACATTACACACACAAGTCTCAGGACACAAAAGAAGATCGATTGAGAAAAAAAGAATTGTATATGATACCTTAAAAGTTTGCTGCTTCATACAATAATACTACTTCTACTACTGCAGATCTTTACAATGTTTTATCTGTATTTTGTTTTCTTGAGAAGAAAAAAAAGGAATACAACTGTTCTCATTTTTTTCCTTCATCATGCACTCGATTCGATCGCATCACGTTTCAGGTGCGCGCCTGTATGTGTATATTTATTTATTTACATTGATTATTGCGTTTGCTGGTGGAGAAGTTGAAATATACAAAAAAAAAGTTTTGTATAGTTTAAGTATACCCTTTATACATACCTATGTAGTTCCACACATTTACTTACAAGCATGCAAGCATCACCGAAAATGCAGGTGGAGTAGTAGTGTAGTGTGGAAATGCTTAGGGATTTTTTTTTGACAAAAAGTTTATTTTATTTAGCTTCTAGGAAGTTCATTGGATTGAATGAATGCATTGCTGTTGCAAATCAAGCAACTTGTTTTGTATTTTTCTTATCATTCAAGCGCAAATAATAGATTTATATGCCTACATACGTAACGTAAGTATATATTGAGTACAGTCGCAGCGAATCGAGTTAAATAAAGTAGAGAAAGAGAGAGAGAGAGAAGCTTACATCTGTTCATCTCAATTTTCAAGAGAAACCAAGTGAAATAGTGGTAACTGGCGAAAATCCTCTTTTTTTGCTGCTTTTAGGAAACTAAACAATGACTGTAGTGTACTGGAAGCATACACTGTATAAAATAAGCATTTTCAGGAAGCAAAGCTAAACTCTGTCGTTCTCTGTGTTTCTCTCTTCACCTATAAAAACAGCAAGATCAGCAGTTATATCCATACTGTTGCTATTTTGTTTTGGATGAAAGCAAACATATGCCATGCCGCTTGCTTAAATATTGCTACCTCTGCTGCTGCTGCTGCTGCTGCTGCTAGCAAGTATAAAACAACCTAAAAGATATTATACGTTTGATCGTAAAGTAAGTCAGGCACAAGTTATTACTTTGGGAAAAGTGTTGCGACGACTTTCACACACATCCTACTTTCGACTGTTCACTATACATACATACCTAGTCAATATACCTAGATTAGTAGTAGTAGTAGTAGTAATGTGCATACAATATAATGATGCAAGGTTTTATTTCTGTTTATTTGTATATAAAAATGCGGATATTTTCCTCAGATGCGTGGGTAGTTTTATGAGCTTCACATAACTAGAGCGGCATAAGAACCGGAATGTATATGTATGTACATACGTACATAATGCATAATGTATGTATTAGCCATTTGATGATGATAATGATAATGATGATTGCACTCATGAAATAGTTTAAAATTGCACCTTTTTCTACCAATTTATGTGAAACTACTACTACTACTGCTCCGGGGAATAATCGTTTTAAAAAACCCACGGTTCCTGCTCCGGATTCCTTATACATTTGCGTCATCACATTTTTCCAGCATGCTTTTTTAGAGGTACTTTATCAGTGTAGTAATTACATATATACTTTTTTTTGGATGTATGGATACATATATGTACATACCAAACACACTACATGTGCAAAACTTTCTCTCTGTTTGCTTGTGTGCTGTATACATAAATAATTGTCGATAAAATAAACCCAAAATGGGTTAAAAAATAATTCTTGAGCAAAATGTGCTAGTCAGTCAGTCAGTCAGACATGCGAAATCAGGAACATTCAATAATGTATAAAGTGTAGTATATACACTATATATACACATGCAGGTAGATATACATTATTTCACGCTTTTATTTAACCTTATGATCCAGTTTGTTATGTTACGTGTGAATTGTGTACAGCAATGAAATAAATTGTGGTAGACCGATATTAGTCAAGTCAGGTCAGGTCCACGCCCAGATGCCATGCTTCTGATGATGATTGTTCTAATAAATGCCTGCACTTGTTTTCCCTATTTTTTACACACACAATAAAACCAGCAGTCATTGTCCTACAGACGGACTCTGTTTATATATTATTTGTGTGTGTGTGTGTGTGAAAGCAATTGAAAAAAAGTGGGCAACTCAACTGAAACAGTTGAACAGCAGTGCATTGTATTGTATTCATATACATAGGCAACCCATTTTTTTGTTTTTTTGCCTTTACCATTTTGTTTCATTTACTTGTTTTTTTTAAGCCAAACAAATAATAATCTGACCTTATATTATGCCCAGAAGCAGCTTTTATATTGTATGTATTTTGTATACACAAAGTCATTCAATTCCATATAGGTATATAGCACTGATTTTGTTTCCACTTCCATTGAATGAATTTGTATTGGATAAGTGAAAAGGTCAAAAAGGGTCTGCTGAGAATTATTTATTATTTTGCTTCATTTTCTAAATGTGCTACTAAACTGCATACATATGTTTCTTTTAATTCGCTCCGTTGATCTCCTTCTCGCTCCTTTGGTTGTCGTCGTCGTCGTCGTCGTCACACTCAACAAAAATGGTTATAATCCAAATATGTACACATACATATTTTGGCTTGGCTTTCTTTCATCCTGTTTGATGATATTGCTTCTTCCTCTCTCTCTCTCTCTCTCTCTCTCTCTCTTCTGTTTGTATTGCTTGAGGGGCTGTAATAATGAAATGGAACGAAATCAAAAGAGAGATGGAATGGAATAAAGAGAGAGAGTGATTCTTTCTCACTGTTTCTAATGTTCCTTTGCATTGACATAGACACACACACATGCCAAATGTAATGCCATGTAGCGCCTGGTATTCTACACACATGCCTACTTAATGTATAAATGCATGTACGCATGTAAAACTACACCAGTCGAGTCCACATTCATGGTTCATTGCTTCATTACATTTTTTATTATTATTTGCAAGTGTGTTTCCCCCGCTTCCTTCCTTCCCAACAGCATTTCNGTACGCATGTAAAACTACACCAGTCGAGTCCACATTCATGGTTCATTGCTTCATTACATTTTTTATTATTATTTGCAAGTGTGTTTCCCCCGCTTCCTTCCTTCCCAACAGCATTTCTACATTTATGGACAAAACACAAAAGTATTTGGAAATTTTATGTGCAGCCGTGTGGGTGGATACAATATGGTAAATAAAGCCCATTAAATAGGAGGGTTGTGGAAGGGTTAAATGAAGAGCAAAGTGACGTGTGAGTAAAATAAAAAAAAGGGGCAAATTTTTCTGACGTTGTTACGAAGATCTATCTTAGTATTGTACACGACCAAGCACACTAATATTCCAAGTGTCGCGTCCGTGCTACAAAAGTGTCAAGAGAGCCCGCACCACTATCACCAGTGAAATGAATGCAATAACAAAACAAATAGAAAAAAAAAGTACAAATGCATAATAATATAATCTGCACGACACTTTTATTCCGGATGAACCCAAATGTAGTATTTTCATGTAGTATCCACCCACCCCGCTGGTAATAACAATAATAATGTACTCCTCCACTACTTAGGTATGTATAATAGTAAATAAAGGGCAAGACAAGACAAGGACAAGTGGTTTGACTGAAAAGTAGTTGTTGGTGTTGTGAAATGGTAGGGGAAACACAATATATATTCAAGTGAGTGAGTGACACCACTTTATAGGCACTTTATCCTGTCCTGCACTTCATACACACAGTAGTAAACTAACTACAAATAAAACAACCTTGAGTGGTTGGTTTGAAATTGAGAAAAAAAAGCAATAGAAAAAAATATTGCTCATCCTGTTTTAGCTCGTCAGTCTACTAGTCAAGTCTGTCTATTTGACTTTCCTTGATCACTTGAAGAAAAAAAACTCACTATTGAATGAAACTGGGTACATGCTACTAGAAAAAATAAATATTTTACAACTTATTGTTATTTTGTTGCAAGTGCATGCACATTACTTCACTCTCTCGAGGTGCATCATCCCATCCAACACAACAGGAACAATTCCCTAAAGTACTTGAACTTTCCCCTGTTTTTTTACGTTTTTTTTCAATCAGTCAGCTTTAACATGCTCTCATATACTACTTTGCTACACTTTTCTTTACCACACAGACACACACACACAAATCTAGCTTTATCTCATTTTCCTTCCTTGTCCAATGAATAGATGAATGAATGACATCTCTCTGAATGGATCATTCTTCTTCTCCTCCTCCTTCGCATTCTCCCTTTTACAACCATTTGTTGACTTGACTGTACAAAAACTATATATTTATATGACCCTTTTTCCATTCAAGTTCATTGTGTTGATGCAGTTTTTACTACTACTACTATCATACCAGCCAGTGCTGCACGTCTCCAATGCACCAGTCCATTTATTCATCTTAAAATATTTTTCCCTTCTTCCCCATCTCATCATTTTCTTTGTCCTTGTCACGATCCATTCTACACAGCAGTCTTGCATAATGCATTTACTTTGCAAAGAATAGCCCTGTCGTTGCTCCTTTTTTGTTTTTCTTTGCTTCCTTTTTATGTATGCATGCATTTATGCATGGGACGAGACTCAACCAGAGAGAGAGAGAAAGAGTGTCAGCGTATATGATGATGCTATATGCTGATGCAAAGCACAAATTATCCCCTTCATGCTTCACTACCGACGAGACGCACACTATCTCCTGTTCCTTCTTTTTTTTATAGTTTAAGTGACATAACCATGTTTTCTTTCTCTTGTGACTCTGACGTGTCGCCGTCATCTGAAAAAATAAGGCATTATAGTATACCCAAGGCACTAATAATGAAGTAATCTGTTGGAAATGGAAAGATATATTGGTACGTAAATGTACTTATTCTCTTGCTCTTTCCCCCATCCTTTTTTTTGCTGTGATCATCATCGCGATAATCATGATCATGAGTGCCGGCGTAGAATGATACTGATATGCAGGCATACATAAAACATGACATGAAGACAAGGATATTTTATATGGACGGACAGATAAACTTGGTATTCAAGTTATAATATCTCTCTGGCTACTACTACTTCTGCAAGTTTTTGTTGTTGAGTGCACCACATTGAACATACATAAATTTGTCTAATGACGACAGTCATAACATCAATGTTTTCTACAATTCTCTCTAATTTGACAAGGCTTTTATCCATGTTTGCAATCTTATTATTATTAAATAGACAGCAGCATTGGAAAAACGAGAAAAAGAAGAAAAAGAAGAGAAGGGGAAAAAAGGAAAGTACACTCAAGAAAAAAAGTAAGCTCTTCTGGAAAAAAGAAGCGAATGAGTATAATTTTTTTTTTCTGTTTTGCTTGCAAGTTTTTACTTTTACTTTGTTGTTTGTATGGGCGCATTTGGCAGAGATGAAGTAGAAAAAGTAGATAGATAATTTGTATGTTTGGAAGTATACATGCCTATACGACGATGAATGCATGATTTGTTCAATAACGATTATCTGCTGCATTATATATACTTATTACTTATTACACAATACATTAGATCATACCTATCTAACCAATTCCACTGCAGTGGTGGTGTGGTGATGTGTGTGTGTATGTGTGCATTCAGCTGAAATAATGTTCTTGGTTTATTTTTTGGCATTGTCTTCACATCTTTACCAATATAGTTTTCAATAGCAATTCAGACTTGTGCAGGCATTATGCAGGCACTTTTCTTTTTTTACTATTATTATTAGTATTATTTTTTATAATGCCATATATGTACCACACTGATGCTAATAAGAAGCAATGGGCTTGTAACCATAGACTGTGTGTATACTACAAATATATACATATATATACACACATCACTCACATATTCCCTAAACAGGACATACTTCACTTTTATTCCGCACGTATTTAGATATATGCATGTATGCATATAGACGAATCTCAATGGAGAAAGAAGGCAATAAGAAGAAGAAAAAGTATTTTAGTTTGAAAACTTTTTTTCTTACTATTTCTACAGACTATATTGCTACTTAGAGAGAGAGAGAGAGAGAGACGCATACCACACTTAAAAGCATGTACTTTTTTTATACATCAGTACCAGCAATACCACATATAACACAACTTATTGCATAGTACCTATTGTAAAAATGGTTATTTCGGAGAATGGAATAATAATATGAGAAGAGAAACTGGAGAGAGAGAGAAAAAAGAATCAAGAAAATAAGAAAAAAGAAAAGTTTGAAAGTGAAAAGTACGCTTAACTTACATAACAAGATGCGTGCTCACATACTTATTATCCGACGTGTATACATACATGTAAGTAATAATAAGTATATATTCTGCGTCTCCATTTCCGTTATTATTTTTGTATATCCCGTTTTCTCGTGATGACTGTAATATAAATTTATATACATATGTATATTATGCATCACTATATCCACAAACAAAATGTTAGCTTTGTTGTGCAAATCTTTGAACAAAAAAAAGTCTGCTAATGCATAAAACTTGAGTGGTGGTGTGGTGTGGTGGTGAGTGATGCATGTATATTGTATGTGGATACTTACAAGGAACATGTTATTACGTGTGACAGTAACAAATAAAAAGGCACTAAACTCTGATAACAACTCACGACGATAGTAAAAAGACAGATCTAAAAAAATACACATATAATACCAGAGTGGAAATACTCGTCTAGTAAGTAGTAAGTTAGTAAGTAAGATGCTTGTCTAGTTTTCAGCAAAAGATAAAAGTAAACCATATTTTTTTTATACTAAAGACACAGAAAATCTAATGTATTTTTGCAATTTCTTTTGATGCGTTTCCACTCTATTCTCATCCCTTTCTCTGTGATAGTATATATTACACTCTTTTACAACACCACCACCACCACTACTACTACCAACATCGCTTCCACGAACACGAATTATTGCATTACGAAACAAGAGTTGTGACTGTGAATTGTGTGCGGACCACTGAAAATGCTACTACATTTTACCAAGAATAATGCATCGTACGTTTCCTATGTTGCTGTTGTGATGGGAAGTGATGTGAGTGAATGCAAGCAGAAGACTTGTGATGACATCGACGTTTAGACACACACGGAATGAAATAAAGAAACAAGAAGAAGAAGAAGGGCACAGTATACCCTTGTACCATTTAATCTTATACACAAGTTCTAAATGTAACAGAGAATACGTAACAGACAAGCTGATAATATAGCTATAGCACGTCCATGTATTTAATTTATTGAGTATATTGTCCTCTTCTTTTGGGAATGCATTAGTCTCTACAGACAAAGAACACAGTGCACAATCTTTCATCATCGTCAAATTATACATACGTGATGTAGAGTAGTTGTAGAAGTGGTGGTGAAGTAGCAGCCTCTGAACTGAAGATGGTCTAAAAAAAGAAGGATGAGCAGTGTAGTAGGCTGATATTTTCCCACACACACACGTTATTCCTTGTTGTCGCTTTCATGGTATTGATAAGTATATACCTACATACATAAAACTATATGCATTATTTGTGCTATATAGTTAGTAGTTTATATGATAACCCTTATTAGAAATATCAATAGTTGTATCATGTATGTTGCGGCAATGTAGGAGTATACTCTTGTTGAGTTGATTGAATTGAACCTGAATTAAATTGGCTTTTCCTGGACTTGTCCTGCTTCTTATTATATTTATTTTCTATACAAGGCCACCTAATATAAAATGTATGTATACAAGCATGTAGGTATATAAATGCGCCTATATATACAATAATAAGACAGCTTTGTACGTAAGCAAGCTGTCTTTTTTTGGAAGAAATAACATGCGTAAAAATGAAAAGGAAATGAAAGTTTTCTTATACTCTGCCTTGAAAGCTATATAAAATGTGTATACATAGGTATATAAGGTATGCACTGCTATTTCAATTGAACTATAGCATAAACTTTTCGTCTAGTCCATCTACTCGATCCAAGATCCGATTCAGCGTCTGAAAAAATGTTAACTTTAGCTATATGCTCAAGTAGGTATGTGTAGATTGCATACAGGAAAAAAGAGAGAAAAAAGAGGAGAGAAATGATGGTCAAGGAAAAAAGTGAAGTGGTAGTAGTGGTGGTGGACAATTCACTTTACTTTTTTTGAGAAGAGAGGCAATGTCCAGTGTTGTATGTTTTGAATTACCATGACTATTACCAACATCATCGCTACTACTACTACTACTACGACTACTACCACCATCAATGCTAAAATAAGATGGATAGATAGAAAAAGAGTGAAAGTGGAGACGGGTGACTGACTTGGCTTGACTGGCTGGATATATTCCATCCTTTTTTTTTCGTTCGTATCTTGAATAAAAAATGGATGAATGGATTGAACTGTCGAGCAGACGTTTTTAATACTTTCCATCTACGAAAATAAAAACGTTTTCATGGGCATTTCTATTGAAATTTGAGCACATGTTCCATTTGATGAATGTTTTTATACCTTTTTTCCCTACACACATTTTAGCCATCTATCTATAAAATGTCTCGGCTCATTTTTTGGACGCCGCACCACGCGCTATTCCCAAATATCCGCTACCACTATCAAACCAGAGGACTTTGTCTCATTTTAATAATAAAAATATGGCACAAAACATTTCTATTCATACACCACATCTACCATTACCACTATCAAACCAGAGGACTTTGTCTCATTTTAATAATAAAAATATGGCACAAAACATTTCTATTCATACACCACATCCACCATCACCACCACCACCACCCCGGTTGTAAATTGCATTCTTATTCCTGTTTTTTTATCTAAAAAACTGCCGTAAATTCGTCCCATATAGGTCTTCGGTAATGCATTGATTCATAAGATTGTCTGCCGGCATTGCCTATACCCGTCTTCTTCTTTCTACTACCGACCGACGTGTTGTCGTGTCGTCTCAACCTCACCATCATCATCATCATCGTCATCGTCATCACACGCTGGGTTTTAGCTGATATTGATACATATTTTTTTATGCAAAAAGTGAGACGGAGCAGCAGCAGCGGTATCAGTCCCGGCGATATGTGTAGACCGGATGAGATATCTCACAGCAGTGGAGTATCATATTATCAGCATTTATCCTACTTTTAAAAGTAGCGCATGATACTAATTTTTTTATAAAAAGAAGAAGAAAAAGGGGAATAGACAGGGCACGCAGTATCTTGGTATATTATCACCGTTATCAAAATCTTATCTCTACTTATTTTTATATATATATCCGTGCATCTGTCTCTTGTTACTATAAAGCATACAAATAATATCTATTTTCTGCGTCTACTTTCCCCCTCTTCGCGTCCTCCTTTTTTTGCTTCCTTCCAGAGGCTATCATCGATTATATTGCAAAAAAAAGTGCAGACAGGCAGATGGTTACTACAAGATAGCTGTGTGTTTGTATGTGTGTGGCCGTTATGTCCCAGTAGCATCCCATCCAATAAATATGATGGGTTGTGTTTTTCGTTCGTCTGTCCTTTTCACTTTTGTGTGGTTGCAACGTGGAAGACATAGATCCTGGATGATGTGGCTTTTCTGAGAGCGAGAGAAAAATTCCAGTGGAAAAGGTTCAACAGCCGAGACAACATTATTGCAGCAGAAATAGCGGACAAAATGCTATTTATCTAAACAGAAAATTTATGTCGAGAGATTGGACTGACAGCCACAAAACAAAAAAAAATTACTCCCTTGTTGTTGGTCAGAACAAGTCTCAGAAATAGAAAGCAATTTCGTGGAATGAAATACCGTAGTATTAATATCCTACCTACGTACTTATGCACATAAGCATTAGCAAATATTTTATTACTTTTTTCTTACACTCATACAAATGTACACACATAAAAATGGTTGTGCATACAAGGCAATCAATCTTTTGCTAATATTTGTTTGTCTGCGCTTTTTTAATGTGTGTGTGTGCATGTTATGCCGTAATACAGGAAAATTGTTATGTATATTTGAGCCCATTTTATATGCATTGGTAATCTGCCTGAATTAAAATGACATTTTAAATATGAGTTTGCAGCAAAAATAATTATTGTCTGCGTATGAAAAAGGGGAAATGATTTTATCCCTTTGTTTAAATGACGACATATAGAATATTATTATTATTATTAAAATAATGTATATATACTCATATGTATACTTTTAGTGGACTGGTATTTTCCATCGCGTCGTCTATCTATTTTGGCTGGAAACGGCTTCTCTCTCTCTCTCTTTCTCTCTCTCTTCAACGATGCCGAAGTATATTGATAGCATGGCAAAATAATAACAGTAAACGCATATAATAATAATAATAATGATTTTGCTTCGTCTCTGGACAAAGATGGAGAGAAAGTATTACAATAAAGCATACATAGGCAAGACAGAAAATTTTGAGTTGAACAATTGTAGAAAACGTTTATATGTATGAATGAATAGAATATTTTTTTCCGAAGGGAAAATGGGAAATTTATTGTTGAAAATATAGAGCTCGATTAGTAGTTGAAGCTAATGGAGCGGTTTGAAATGATAGACTAACTGGAATTTTCACTCCATTGGGTCTCACTGAGAGAGAGAGAAAGAGACAGAACGAGAGAGAGTCTGTTTTTTGAGCCTTTTGCTGCTTGTCTTCTAATATATAAACTGCAGTTTAGTACCGTGTTCCGCTATTATTTCCATCTTTTCCCCTTTTACCCAGCTTCGTCTTTCAAGTTGTAATATACTAACAGGGAGAAATTGCAATAGCGGGTTTTTGGCGGGCGGGTTTTTACTGTAACGATGATGATAATGGGGCTTTTGCTGTTTTTATTCTATCAGCCCTTTAAAGAATACTAAAACTCAACTGCTAACTTGTTCGTTTGAAAATAATAATGCGGGAGAGTAGAGGAGGAGAGAGTTAGAGTTGTTGTAGCACTACGTACATTAAACGTTATAGAATGAAAGCCTGTATCAATTTAAGTATTACAAGCAGTCATTCGTAAAAAAAAGAGAGTGAAAGCACCCGACTTTGAAGTCTTAAAAGATATAATATAAATTTTTTCTCTCTAAAAAACAAGAGTGACTGAAAGAGTGAGAGACAAGTAGAAACACGGAGATTAAGATTTTTAAGGGGCGTAAATTTGTACCAAGCACAATAAAAAACTATTACGATAATACTTGGTTTATAGTTTTGGGAAAAGAAAGCACACAGTAAGCAAAATACTAAAAGAGAAAGACAGTCAATGCGTAATCGTGCAAGTGCGTGTTTGGTAGACTTAAATCATGTGGAATGAGCACACTCTGTAAATTTCAGGAAGAAAATGCACTCAACACGGCAAATAAAGAAGAAGCCTTCACCTAAAACTTAAAAAAAGAACTTGCGAGTTGTATGAGACTGAAGGGCGAGACAACCCAAAGAACCGCCACATAAAAACCACCACGTGTAATTAGAAATTGCATAGCCGCTGGCAGTTTCCACGTTTTTCCCCTCCTCAAAGCGAATAAAATATATATACCTTTTCACCGAAAACAAGTTAACGAGCAAATTCTTCAATTTGAAGAATACAACAATAAAACAACTAACCAGAAGACGCCGCAATCTACTCACTCTTTATACGTCTACTTGCATGTCGTCGTGTCTGTGTCTGCTGCATGCATAAAACAGGAACCCAAACTCCAAACCTTCCTACAACACCAAAAAAAAACGTCCAAAAAATATAGTACAACCATCAAGTTTCAGGCGTGTTTTTTCTTGCTGTTTCATTACCTAACGTGTGTGTGTGTGCTCGTTATCCAGTTACACTACTTTTTTTCTCGTGAAAATTATACTCTTAAAAAAACTGTTATATGTGCGAATAGTGTATTTCTTAAGACGAGCACCCAAACTACGCACGCTACCATATCAACGTCTTTAAAAAAAACTTTTCCTTTGAGTAACAGTGACTGTGTATGTGTGTGTGTGTGCCACGTATGCACAAAATATTATTGAAAATACGTGTTCTTCTCCTTTCCTTTTTACTTTGTCATATTATCTCACACTCGTTCCACTAACTGAAGAAAGTAAAATCCCCTTGGGGAAGAGTGAAAGACGAAAAGAAGAAGAAGAAAAAAAAAGTGAAGGCCTATGGTGTGTATTCATCATTCCCATTACACTACACTACTCAAGGAAGTATATAAAGTCTGTGAGTAACAGAGAAAACCTACCGCGCGAAACCCAAACCTTCACACAAAGTGTTACATAATATATAATACTACTGCGTTTTGCGTAGGTCGTACACTACACCACATCACATCTGCATACTTTTTTCCCTTTATCCCCATGTGCTTCGTCTGTCTTGTTAAAAAAAAGTGAAAGAACACACGTTGCTCTATATTGTATGTATAGGTATCTCTGATGTATAAAAAAAAGTGGCGAAAGTGACTTGACTTTTTGCGTCTGTAACTAACTACTTGAATACATGACTTTCACTACAAAATAATAAAAAAGTTGCATAAAAAGGAGACAGCTCTCTTCTTTTTTTTAGCAAGAAACAGCAAAATATATACCTACATATTTATATACAAAAAAAGTATCACGTGTGTATATCGTACACTATTCCCTTTTTTATTGTTACCAACAATGTCACTAATGCTGTATATTATATGAAAAAAATATTAATAATATATGAGCATCTTGACAGTATATCATCATTTTTGGTACTTTGAAAAGAGAGAAATATATTATAAATATTATATTGTGTAAAAAATAATAATAATGATGCCTGTGCTGCTCTAACAATAAAAATATATGACAAGAAAAAGTTGGTGGTATAATAATAATAATATAAGCCGCTGCTATTTTTGACTACAACTACACACATTATTATTACAATGTTGAATGTTCCAGCTGGAAGGAATAAAAATAATAATGTATGATATTTTTTTTCTCAAAACTTTTTCCAAGTGTGTATAGTATAGTTAGTGTGGTGTGGTATGTGTTGGAACATTGAACAAGTACCCATACACAGGATGAAACAGGAGAGTCGTCGTCGTTGTCGTCCTCTACTTCTTCTTTGTCGTCGTCATCATCTTAACACCACCACCACCACTACAGATACTTGTTAACTTGTGTGTGTGTGTGTGTGTGTAGAAAAAGTTATTTTTTTGCTGAAGAAAGTTATTTTCTTTTTATTCTTCTCTTTCCTTCTATTTTTATTTTATTTTCATGTCTGAAAGATACATACACACATATATGTACGTGGTTGCTGTATAACTGCAAACTCGACAATTTGAGACAACTTTTTTTCTCTTCTTCTGTGAATATGAAAAATGGCTAATCTTCTTGATGGAAAAGAAGGAAAGGACTTGTACTTCGACTTGAGTTGGGATACTACCACAACTACTACTACTCCTACTTCTCCTACAACTATTTCTGTATATGCCAGCAGCACTACTACTACTACTACTGGTGATGGTGATCATCACAACGATAATAGTTGTTTCAGTAGCAGCAGCCCCTACTACAACTACAACAACTACCACCACCAATCTACTACAAGTTGCTCAGTTGTGAAGATTGCCAAAAAATATGAACTATTCCGCCAGCACCAAAATTCTTGTGAGGGCGGTGGCTAAACCAGAAAAAATTTATTTTCGTTTCAGCTCGAAATAAAAATATATAATATAATATCCACCACCAAATAAAAAAATGAGTACCAACACTACTACTACTACAAGTAGCACCATTTACTTTACTACTTTTTACAAGAGATTTTACACTCGATAAAATATATATCACAAAAAATAGCCACCATCACAGAAGAATAAAAAGTCACTGTGTGTTATGTGTGGCTAAACAAGAGAGTATTTTTTTCTCTTAAAGAATATTGCTCACAGATGAATACAAGGTAGTATAAAGTATAGCAGAGCAGCAGTACTATAATATTTATTACACCATGCGTTTTACACCTTGTTGGTTCCCCGTTTCAGAAAACTCATAAAACATAAATGAAATATGTTATAGTCATACTATACAAAAAAATAGATCTTTGAGCGTGGACGTACATATATAACGTGTGTGGTGTATGCAAGCATTCCATTTATTTGTGTGGTGTGTACAGACAGACATACAAACCCATAATCATACATCTGATGGCTTTCGCAATAAAAGTGAAAGTCACTCACAGAGGAAATATTACGATTGCTTTGAGAGCCGACTACTACAACTGCTGCTGTTAGAGAAAGAGAGAGAGGGACACCAGAAAAAAAACAACGTAACACCCCGCATCATACCTTACCTTTCTTCTTCATAATCATCATCATCATCGTCGTCATTGCCACTAAACTTTAAAGCTCCCATTTTCATCACGAAATGCACTACAATAATAATAATAATAATCATAATAATGGCCTATGAAGAAGGAGAAAAGAGAAAGGGGGAAAATGGGAAAAATGACCGTGTGCTACTGCTGCTGTAATATTTGGTAGCTTTTGTCCTACAACATTATTCACTTCATATATAGCTTCTCACACACAGTTTGCCGTTTTGAGAAAAAAAAGAAGAAGACATAATACTTTAACGGTAAAACTTTAATGTCCAAAGTGGAAAATGACAATTGGAGGATTTTCGTATATTCTTTTATTTTTTAGTGACGGTGATTTACCACTCCTTTGAGAAGTGTACTATAAATTGAAGTAGAGAAGAAAAAGAGTAGTTCAGGGAAGAGTGTATGCATATATACCTAATGTCATATATACTTGAATGAATGTGAGTTAGTGTGCAATTCAATGCAAAAAAAAAGTGTACAAAAAAAATATGAAAAAGGTGAAAACTTCTTTAATATGTATATACACAGACAGATTATGTAGGTCTTCTCTGCAAAAAAGAAGCAAAAAGTAGTTCTCAATTCATTTCAAATAAACCCATTCAAAAGTAATCCTTTTTCCACTTCACCGCTGCTACTACTGCGACGTTACGTAAATAGTTTTTATCCTTTTTTAAATATACATACCAAAAAAAAGACGAAGGTTTACATAATAATAATAATAATAATATACATGCGACCAAATACATGTAACTTTTTTTGTAATATTTTATCTTGTGGTTAAAATCTGTGTGAAAAAAAAATTTCTCCTACTTACAATATATATGTTTAAGTACCTACATATAGCTAGTTTGGTGTAAAATATATAGTAATTAGGTCAACCCAATAATCTACTTTACCAAAGAGGCTAAGCCCTTTCTTATCAAGGTGTGTGTGTGTGTGTACGCGGATTATTACTGGCTGTAAAAAGGAAGAAAAGCTAAAGCTGTTATTCTCAGGTATAGCAAAAGAGATATATACCTTCCACACGCAAAAACAGACATAGGCACACTCGCTCAGTTCTCTCCCATTTCCGTTCCTGGGAATCAAACCAAGCTGACATAATAAGCTTCTTTTCATCATCACTTCCTCCTCCATCTTATAATTATCATCATCATCAACATCATCGTCACCATCATCATCGTCATCGTCTTTTTGAAGGATAAAAAAAGAGATTGCACACTCAAGCTGACTGCGCGTCATTCAATTCCCATAATAATATATGCAAAGGAATAATAATCAGCAGTGTTGAAGTAAGCAAGAGAGCAGCAGCAGCAGACACTTCACACGCTTTCTAATCACTTTATAAAAGGAAAAAGAAAAGAAAAAGCCGACGCGTAAAATAAAACGAGAAATAGGAAAGGATAATACCCATATAACCCATTCTATACATAGTCGCGCGCCTGTCTTGTTGTCTTTCTCTCATGATGATATGATGATGATGATCATCATCATTGGAACGACTATCATTATTAACATCGTCACAGCGCTGCTGCCACTACTACTCCCGCTAGTTCGTTGATGATGAAAATATCATTTGAATGAGAGAACGTATAAAAAAAGTAAGGAAGACAGAAACGAAGGGAGCAACAAAAGTAAAAATATCCCGGTTTTTTTACTTCTTCTTGTTGAAAATATAGAAGAATAGGACAAGTTCCTCAAACCCAACCAAACATAGACATTCTTCTGGGATACGCTCACGCATTTATTATTATTATACCATAAGCCATTGAAAATAAAAGAAAGAGAAAAAGGTATTACTTTCTTATTATATTTTCAACGGAATAATCCATTTACTCGGGATAGAAGCGGATTCTACCCGTCTCTGAAGAAGAAGAAGAAAGAAAGTGTAAGTGAGTGAATGTAATAATAATAATAATAATAATACGATTATTATTACAACGTCAAGTTTCACTAGACACCTTTTTCTCTTCTCATCATAATCACCGTTGTCATCACCATCATCATAACGGATAAAATGAATGGAGGAGCAGGAAACGCAGAAAAAAATATGAAGAGCAGCGAAAAGAATATTATTATGCGTAGCAGTAGTAGTAGTACCTATCCCAGCAGCACAGCTACCATGATGATGTCCCCAGCTGAAATACTGTCGCTGTCGTCGACAGCATCTCTAGAATTATCATCATCATCATTTTCTAGCTCCTCATTATTGTCAACAAAGACAACGACAAAAGGAGAAAGAAGAAAAGAGAACATGGGCTGTAGTCGAAGTAGTAGCAGCCGCATTGCTCCTTCTTCTTGCAGCATTCCTGAATATGATGATGATGTTGAGGTTGATGAGGAGTTTGATCATAGCAGAAGAAGAACAAGTATCAGCAGAAAAGCTAGTCATGAGCATCATCATCATCCTTATTATTATTATGATAGTTGCAGTGAAAGCAACAGCGACAGGTTGAGTAGCAGAAGCAGCAGCAGCAGTAGTAAAAATAATAATGATAATAGTAATAATGATAATACAAATGTTAAGAGTAAAAGTAAAAATAATAATAATACGACAACGAGAAGACTGCGAATTTCTCAGTGGAGTCATCATCATCAGTTATTGGTCATCATCACTTTTGCAGTCATTTTCATCCCGTTTCCACCCCTTCGAGCGTCATTTCCAATGGTGGCTGCCATCAAAGAAAGTAAGTTATTTACTTAATTATTTTTTTTTAATGTTAAAAGCTATTTATGTGCTATTTGTTGCCTTTGAAAATGCCGCATATATATTATTGTGTGCTTTGCTTTTGCTGCTTCTAAAATATAAAATGCAAATAGAATTAAATGCTATTCATCCATGATGCTTTAGTGAATCTGAAGAGCTGCGTTCCCATTTACTACAAGCATAATAATATACAATAACTCTCGAGTACGCGTACGGTCCGCTAAAGTGATTTTGAGTTACTATTTGCAAAAAATAAAGAAAAGAAAAGAAGTTGAGAGCTAGAAAAAGTATGTAAAGGGAATGAAGAAAAAAGTTTGAAAATTAGGTCATCACATCAGTATGGCTATTTTAATTTGAAGTATAATATGAAAGCTTACTACTTCACACGCTGCTGCTGAAAACTTTTAAATTTAGCAATTAAGAGTTGCAGAATGGCACATGAGAGAAAATAACGTTCTCTACTAAAAGTTATATAATGGCGAATAAAAATGAATGCATGCAAAACCGCAACTTTAAAAAAACGAAATTCTAAACATCTTTGAAGCATACTAAAAAAATATTTTTTTGCACGAAAACGAAAGTCTTGTCTATTTAATTTGTGTTTGCGTGCCATATACTACTGTACATATGTATATTATGTACATGTTTTAATATCTATTTTGGAAACTTTTTTAGATTCCATTTTGCTTGCACGAAAACGAAAGTCTTGTCTATTTAATTTGTGTTTGCGTGCCATATACTACTGTACATATGTATATTATGTACATGTTTTAATATCTATTTTGGAAACTTTTTTAGATCCCATTTTGCATTATCATTTTCCCTTTTCTTCATTTTATTTTCAAAGCAACTTGGATGTATGTAATTTCTTATTCGGCATTGGTTTACACCTTTTTCCAAAGAAATTGTATAGTCGTTCACTTTCCTCTTTCTTGTAACTTGTTAAGTAGTAATCATCTTTTTTTACAAAAAAGAAAATCATGCAAAAGTGGTTTACATATTAAAAATGTATACAAACGTTGTTAATTGAAAAAGAAATCTAGAGATAAAAGTGTGTAAAAATAAGTTGTGATGTGAATGCACGTGTGTGTATATATACCTACATACTTGAATGAAACTTTTCATCACAATATCCTAGAAATGTTGGTTATTAGTTTTTTCAAAGGATGTGTAATGGTTTTGCTAAAAAAAACAAAAATGAAAAAGGATGTACCTAAATGTGATGTGTGTGTGTGTGTGGATGTGTGGACAATGTAAATAGACTCTCATTTAACATACATACCTACATACATGCATATACCTATTTAATGATGTTATATCATATACTACGTACTTAAGTGGAGTAGATATGTGGTAAGAGGCGCATTTGAGTATTTACAAAATTTTCTCATTTTCCTCGTTATGAAACGTAACATAAGTTTAGCGCAACATTCTGTGGTTAGTCTGAACTGTGAGCACACACACACAGACATACGTTCCAACAAAGCAGCATAATAACTTATTACTATTATTATTATGTCATGTGTGCATTACTATATACTGCTACACTTAGTAATTTCATCTCTGTGATGTTACACATATTGTGTGCATGTTATACTTTATGTACACATCCAGAGAGCACCCACACACACACACACATTTTGAAAAAGTGTACAACTTCTAATAATAAAAGACAGAGCTAGAGACGAAGCCTCAAAACACTTTCCGGTTCCTCTTTTCAGGCTTTATTAAAAAAAATTCAGGGGAATATGTGATGTTGAATGTGTAAGATGTATTTTGTGCTCTATGTTATGTATTCAGGTACATTACTTTAGACATAGTGTACACAACATATGATGCAATATTTGAATCCTTATTCTCTATTACAATCCACAATGGTACCCTCAACAACACACAAAAAAAACTCATCATGATCATACCATAACCATGAAGCATTTTCTCTACATTTTTTTTCTTGTGCTACCATCCCATCGTCCTTATTACTTTACCAACGTTGTCGTCGACGTAAGCATCATCATCATGGTCATCATTGTTTGTAGCAGGATTCCATAACTTTCCAGAAGAAATTCTTGTTCTGAAGAACAAAAAATATATAAAATGTGCACAACAGTCTGTTTTTTTCTCTCTCTCTTCCACATCCATTCTTCTATTTTTTTTGTCTGAAAGGATGAACAACTCACATTATACTTATAAAGCAGTGTAGTAGCACACAGCAGCATCAGTGTATCGTATTGTGACGCCATATGTGTACATTGTTTTGTTTTGTTGTTGTCGGTAGGGCGGTGAAAGTCGGTCTCCGGGTTTGTAATACTATCATACTTGAAAAAAAAATATTCCAAAGTTGCTGCTGCTGCTGTTGTTGTCTGTGTCTGAAGCTTCAGCAGCTGAGCTTCTCCTTTTCTCTTCTTTTTTTGTGAAGTATACTACTAGTCGCTCGTCGTATCTCTTTTTTCTTTTCCCTTGGCTATACTACTCACACAGTAATAACGAAACAACAACCAGAGGAGCAATATTAAAAGAGAGAAAAAAGTAGTAATCGTGAAAGGAACCTAGAAAAAAGGAAAAATATATGTGATGCAATCATCATCATCATCATCATCATCATCATCATATCCGAGCCCACACTACCACTACCACACACAACAGAAGCAAAAGTGGTGGTGGTACACGGGTACACTCTCATCTCATCTCTGTCTACACACACGTTACATTTCCTTCCTTTTTTATACTTCTTCTGGTGTTGAAGCTAATATGAATAAGCAGTCTTCGATGGTATGCCTATATATATTTCTCTCTGTGTGTGTGTGTGTGTGTGTTTGTCTATGTGTATACTTTTCTCAACCACAAAAAAATAATAATATATTTTGTACTCTGCTTTTTTGCCCGCCCATCCGCTTACTTTCCACTTTCTTCGTGCCACTACCACCACATGTTAGCGCAGTACTACTAGTGCTACTGCTGCTGTTGCTGCTACGAAATACTCTTTTTACTTGTACGTATTTTTTTTGTATATATGTAGCCTACATAATATTCCTCTTTCACTTGGTTGAACATTTTTCATTCCAAGAAAAGTCTTACAAAGCATGTCTGATACTACTACTTCATATGAAAGGCATAATATGTATACCTACTCATACTCATGCTCGCTCTCCTTTTTCTCAGTCGTTCGTTACTTGGCGAATTTTTGTTCTCTGGTTTGCGTTTTTTTGGCTTACTTTATCCTCTTTTTTCCTCACTACGGCAAAGGAAAAAAAGAAACAGGAGCCATGTAAACACATACATTCACCATGGGATTTTCTTTTATGTGCTATTTCTTCTGTGCTGAAGAAAGAACGGTTGGTGGGCTGTTGTCTCTGGATAGAATGCTAGTAGCACTGAAGAAAAAAGTACAAAAAAGAAAGAAAATACGCTGATGGTGATCATGATCATGTTGGTAATGAGTATTTTTTTGTATAAAAAAGAAAGAAATCATTTTGTTGTTCTTCTAACACGCATATTACCCACATAACTGCTCAGCTGTAATACATATATTTTTTTGTCTTTTGACGTAATAGAATTTTTAGAACAAAAATGTATTTTGCTTTGTGCAAATATTAAGTAGTACTATTTATTACATTGACTATAATAGTATGGTTTTTAAATATAAAATATAATGTAATAATATTTTTACTTTGCATGGTGGCGGTATCATCATCCTCTTAGAAACGAAATATGAATGGTGGTGATAACAATCCCCACCGCCGCCGAAAATACCGCTACTACTAAATACGTGGCTCTGACTATACAGCCAGCATCGTTGATATTAAATACGCATATCATCATTTTTTTTCTTCTTTAGGATGGCGGCTATTTTCTCTCAAAATTTTCCCCCTCACTTCCTTTGCCCTACATTTCCTTTTTCTTTTCCCATAATGCTATTATCATAATACATACACATTATACAAGCACACATGTATCCACTTACATAGGCATATATTTTTGTTGTTATAATAATACCGACAATATTTAATATGGATAGGGGTATATATGTGGAGCGTGTAGTATTTTAAACTCAAGATGAGACTAGACATCCCAGAATAGAATAGAGAACAATGCACACATGAACGGAGAAAAGACACAGAGATTTACTAGTCCGCTATATAATACAGACGAGAAAATATGAACAATGAATTTATATAAAAACATTTTTTTATAATAAGTATATTATATAGTAAAAATGAAATACATATATAAGTATAATATCCGTTTTAAGTAGACATGGATGTGTATTTATATAGGTTGAATTGTATAAGAAACGTTTCCGGTTGTAAGTAGGCTTATCATATGTATCCTCTTTCCTCTTTTTGTCTTCACATTATGTTCAGAAGAGAGAAAAGGAGGAAAGAGTTTTGCTGTACATGCTGAGCCATGTGATATCATATGCATATACTTATATACCTTCTTATATATTGCTGTGTATATAAGATTCTTTCGCAACTTCTGCATGCCGCGACACAACAGAACAATAAAAAATTTTTTAGGCAATGTAGTGGTATAGAAATACGGTATGTACTATATTCGCAGTCTTAAGTGCTTCATATTTGTTTTACAACTATGTCAAGCAATGCAAAAATATTATATTATACGTACATGCATTATGCATGCAGAATTTTGAATGAAAAGTGTAGCAAAGAGAAAGGAAGCAGACGCAGAGGGCAATATCACAAAACAGAAATGTCTTAAACCTTTGATTTGAGGAAGGGATAAACAAATATGATTGAGAAGATGAGATGTTTGCTAGTGTAATATCATGGGTACCTACTTATATTGTGTCTGTGTGTCACAATAAATTATTACAATTGCACAACAGCTGAACTTAAGTATTGAATGCTGCAGTCAAGAGTAGTGGAGGCTAGGTGGGACCCATCTTATTAGTTAGTATATTTAGCCTTCGTACGACATGGTACCAGAAAGTGAGTAAAAGTAGCAAGATTTTTGTTGCATTCGGACTGCTATTGTATTTGGCATATAAACAATGCAATATACCTATGCTATATGACAAGCAATCACTACAACTTACTGTATATCACACGTCTTTTCAAAATTACCATGTTCCTTTACCCTGTGTCAGGTTAGGCTTTTGTGGTTAGTGTTCTGGTATTGAATAGCCCAACTCGAAAATACACGACTTAACATATCTTCATTCTTCGCGGAGACTCAAATTGACCTGCAATTTCTTGGATGAGGTTGTGGTTTTACCGCATTGTACAATCATGAATCACTGACTCAGAAATTGAAACACATTACCTTCACGGATGTGATTTGGCTTGTACTTTATAATAATAATAAGTAAAACACTTGTGTAAAAAAAAATGTGATGGAGTATCATACTTAATTTTAATTTTTGGTTACATTATATGCGTTAGTATGCACAAGGTATGTAGTTTAAAAAAATCTATACGAGCAGGTTTGACAATTGACATATGCTATTAAAATAAACATGAGCGTAGGTATTCACATTTCACTTATCCACTTCATCATGTCACCTAAAATGTGAAAGCACATGATATTGTATAAAAAATGTGTCATAGTATAAAATAGTACCTATCTGTCAAACATGCGTGTATAATCTAATATAGCCTTCCTGGAAATGGTATAACTTAAGATTAAATAGGACAAGCTTTCCACATTACCAAGTTTAATTTCCGGTGGTGGTGGTGGTGGGATGGCAACTGCTAAAACTATTATAGTTGATACAGGATAACGTTTTGGAAATGTACACTGTCAGTTACAAAGTAGATAACAGGAAGTAACACTTTCACATGATTATGAAAACTCACGATACTATATGCAAGTCATATTGAAACACTTGACGCTTATTATAACCATTTTTTTCCTAAATTAAAACTCGCGTGCAAGAAGAAACGCATGTTTAAGTTAAAGGGAGAGAAATACTTGTGCAAAAGAAAAAGGAATATGAAAAGGGAAATTAAATAGAATATAAACTGTCTACTTCATTATCACAAGAAAGAGCAGTATGCAAAATAAATGTTCCATCTTCTAACAACCAACACAACATTTTTTTCTTCAGCACAACCACTGCCATAGCAGCAGCCCCGCCTTCGGTGAAAAAAAGCAGCCATGCAGTGTAGTAATAGTAGCAGTAGTGGTAGTAGTGCTATTAACATGAATGTATGAAGATTCCTCTTTAAAAATGGAAACAGAGCATGAAGATTTGATAGCCTGAGCTCATCATAATAATGTAATAATAATCATTGCTTTAATGTGTGTGCATAATAAAGTAAAATACCTTTGTGTGTGCGTCTGTGTAAAATACATGTAAAAAGGTACGATAAAAATAAAACTGAATGGAATATCATCATAATCATCATGCATAAATGTTGACTATATATTTACTTTACAGTTTCTTTTCTTTACAAATTTCTCGCCCATTTAACTTTTTTTGGGTGGATACAGAATTTTGGGAGCACAGATATATAAATACATACATGCATATTATTATTATAGTCTCTACCCCACGACCCACGACATTGCGCATTTAGAAAAAAAATGTACGTGTGTGTTGGTGGTCCAAGATAAAATCTTAAATGAAATGAAAGAATTTTCTAAAGCCTATCACACCCACAGACAGCACTGTGATGTTTTGATGATGACTCAATGAGTTCTCAAAACTCGAAACTCACGTATAGAAAGTAAAAGTTAACAATTTACATTGTGAACTTTTAAATAAAAAAAGGTGTGTACTCTTGATTTTCACTTCCTTTTGGCATTCAGATAATATGTATGTAAAAGGTGTGTATGTGTGTTTATATACCCACGCTATTCATAATAATAAATACTTAATACTTTTCTCAGTCTACTTTGTATATATAAAAGGAGAAAAAAATTAAGTCGAGCTTTGGAAACATTTTCGCTTGCTCATAGTTCGCAGGTTCATTCACTCGTTCGCTATTATTATTATTATTATTATTATTATTACTTGGTGTACCCCACACATCTATTCAATCTATGCGACATTTTGTAAGCATATACAGCGCATCTATAATACAACACCCCCATTTTTGTCGATAAAAGATTCCCTAAAATATTAAAGTACACTATATAAGTAGTTATATCCTCCAGCTATATAAGAGTGTATACATACATATGTATACATGTATAGTCTATACAAGATTCATGATGATGAAGCGAACGTGACATTTGAGAAACTATTGCCTTTTCACGTTTTTTCTTTACTCTCTCCTCCTCCTAAATTTTTTATGAGATGAACCTCGAGAAAAAAAAGAAGAAGAAGAAGAAGAAGAAGAAAGAATGATGATAGAAGTAGGGTGACGCGCGGTCCGTGTATAGGATAGAAAGTGAGAGAAAAAGAGAGAAGTGTATAGTGACAGAAAAGAAGGGAGAGGATGAGACGCTGCTGACAAGCTAGTGGGAAAGGCGTACCAGTGGTACAAGTGTTTTTTTTAGAGTCTAAGCAAATAGAGACAGGTACCCATCACTCATTAATGGGATGATGTATGCTACTACTATATTAAGGTATATATTTTTCGGTGGCTAATATGCCTTTCAATAGTTAGTATGGCCTCTATACACGCACTGACATAAAGAGTACGTGTTATTATTATTATTATACAAACGTCTGGATGTAGAGTAACCAAGAAGCACAAAATTGATTACTAACTTGGTATTCACATTTTTAGCTTGTGCGTTATTTATAGGCACTGATATTGTGTACGTAGGTGTCTACATTTCTTCATTTTTTTGTATCGTGTATTATATATATCTACCTACATACCATAATAATAATAATAGCACTCATGATTCTTCTTTTCTAAAAGAAAGCTGCAGAGAGAAAACCCAACAGAATAGAAAAATATGTAGCAGATTAAAGTTGACATTCCCAGTTTAGTGACATTTTCTGCTTGGAAGACGCTGTCATTTGAATTTATAAGAGTTTTATGCGCGCAGACAGTTACAGTTACAATATGTATTTATATACCTAAATACTCATACTTTTAGGTATACAATATTTACATGTGTACTAGTGGTACTTATGCACGCATACCACTCCACTGTTATGAATGAATGAATGAATGAATGAACAATTTTTTTAGAAGGTCTCCACAGGAGAAAAAAAAGAAGAAAAAGAGAAAAACGGCCGTTCCATTACACTCAGTTTTTCTCTCTTCTTCTTCTTCTTCTTCTGCTTCTTCTATTTTTAACATTCTTCTTGTTAAACGTAACTGGAGTCACAAAGCTACTTTTCTCATAGAATAAAGCAAGAAGTTACTCTGTTATGCATGCACCATATATGTTTAATGTAGCTCATCCTCATCCATCCTACATATTTATTCCGCAAAGATGGTTGTTGGAGAAGGAAGAGCCAAAGAGTGAGTAGAAGGGAAAGAGACTGGGTTTTTTTAACGAAAAAAAAAATGCGGAAACTGAAGAAGAAAAAAGGAAATCATCACATATTATGTGCTTTTACTTTCACTTCTTGTTTTCCGTCTCTTGAGCTTTATCTGGTGTAGTGAGTATAGTATGTTCTTCATCCATCCCGCGCAATCCCAACCATCATACATATAGTATGTGCCCACTATACAATATCTCCTTCGGTCGCAGCCAGTTCATATCCATATTATTTATATATACCTATTCCATTTCAACCTTTTTTTCTTTACACTGCTATCATCCTTTTTATTCTTTTTGCCTTTATCCGAGTACTCTTTACTCACTCACTCCCATTGTGAATTTTTTTTCTTTCCCCATCTCAAAAAGAAAGAAACAGAAGCAGCAGTAACAGCGTTCATCTTTATTTAAGAAGAAGATGATGGGCTTGGCATTTCCTTTTTTACTTTTATATATTTTTTTTCACTTCCTTTTCCTTTTTTTCCTCTTCTTCTACTCTCCATATAATATGTATATATTTTCATACTTGTTTTGACTTTTCCCTTTTGGACTGGTCTGTCTCTCTTCTTCTTCCATGTTTTTTTTCTTTTCGAGAGATGAGATGAGTGTGTGCACATGTGTATATGTGCGTCTTGTTTGTGTATAAGACAGGAAAAAACCCCTTCTTCTACTACAACAGCCTTTAAGAATTGGCTATTCCTATAACAAGCTTGTTGAGAGCAAGCTATATACTCCCTCTCTCTCTCTTTATTCTTCACTTTTTTCAGTTGAATACTGTTCGCATGTATGTATGTACGTGTGTGAGTATATATTTCTATCTTTTGTACTCATCTCACTTATTTTTTTTCTAGACAGGAAATACATAAACTCTCCGTACTCTCTGACTTGACTTTATCTGCATACTTACAAACAAACGTGAGGGAGATGTAGTGCAACTTTTCATCAAAAATGCTTGTATGATGGCATATCTCTTTTTGATGCAAGTGGCGCGTGTATGTGTGCGTGTGTTTTTTGTATGAAACGAGAGAAATATTATCATTACAAGTCACAAAGTAAATTTTTTTTAGAGAATGCCAAAAATAAATGGAAAGAGAACCCTTCTGTTTGTACTCTGACAACACGGGTTATTTTTTATCAGTCCAAAAAATATATAGTATGCTAACCAACCGTAGAACATGACTGTCTTATTTCGGGCGAGAGATGTGCGTAGTTTTCAGTTTTCAACTCAAAACTTTTTTTTGAACAAAAAAGAGGGAGAGAGAGAG